>JARPMJ010004825.1:0-70585 GCA_033366665.1 Phoxinus dragarum | reverse complement strand
GAAGTGTTTTTTCAAATGTACCTCTGGCGTCAGGTGTTTCTGCAGCAGTCGGGACGCGCGGTGAGAGCTGAGGATTGTGTGTACTGAGGGTCTGTCTCCGGGGTTAGTCTTGAACATGTGTTTGATGAGGTAGTGCAGCTCATAGGGGAAGTGACTGGGTAAAGGTGTGTACGTCCCTCGACACACCTTCAAGATCAGACTCTTCCAGCTATGAGCCTGAAACTGATGAATACATGGAAATGGGGTAAGTTCCTTAATAATCTAAAAAGTGCAACTCTATACACCGTCTGATGCATAAAGTCATTGCAACTATACAATTTGAGAATGTCAAGAGGAAAATACCGGGTGTTGGAGGGTGCAAAGTTCATACAAGACACAGCCAAGAGACCAGACGTCACTGTAATATACACGCATATTAGTCCAAATGTAGTTTCAAATGTAAAGCTGGTGTCCATCTGAGGGAATTATTATCAGGAAAGTTGTACCTTTTATTATTGTAAGGCTTGTTGTCCCATATCTCTGGAGACACGTAATATGGAGTACCCACATAGGTCTGAGCGAAAGCTTTTGCACTGCAGAAATAAATATACGATCAGTGCACATCAAAACCTGTCACTCACATGGCTGTGTTCTTGCACTGAGTTGTAAACGGATGACAAACATTTGGCCGAATACCTGTTAAGAGTGCAAGCCGAACCAAAATCCCCCCACCTTCACAGTTCCACTGTCTGTCAAGAAAATGTTCTGCGATGGAAATGGGAAAGAAACTAGCATCGACTTTCATGCATGCATCATTAATCCATTAATGATTCTTCTACTTATATCACAACTTTCCATTCTTTAGACTGTAATTTTGATCTGAAAACACTGGCCTACAAATGCCAATCACAGTACTGTAGCTAAACCTAGGTCTCAGATCTTGTTTTCTAAATCAAAACCTAAAAGTTTTTGCCATTGGTTGCACCACACAACTTTGATTTGGCAGACAAACTTTTTTTTTTCAGTGTTAGGGTAACACATTACCAGTAATGCGAGTTATGTAATCAGATTACTTTTTTCAAGTAACTAGTTAACATTACTTTTAAATTTACAACAAAATGTCTGAGTTACTTTTTCAAATAAGTAAGACAAGTTACTTTGTTTTCTCATGTATTGACTGCCAGCTCTCCTGTCCCCATGTTGAGAGAAATCGTGAGTAAGTGCAGAGGCGTTGTGTGCGCTGTGTGTGAACATGATGATTATTGCAGTTCTAGATTAAATGTGAACGGGCCTTTACATTCGCCAAAAATATAACTTTTTTTTTTAATGAAATTAATTTAAAAAAATGTAATTAAAATAGCAAACAAGCAAGCCCAGCCCAGGTGAGAAAAATGAACGGAAAAATAATCTAACATTACTTTCCATAAAAAGTAACTAAGTAATGCAATTAGTTACTTTTTAGGGAGTAATGCAAAATTGTAACGCATTACTTTTAAAAGTTATTTTTAAGTTTTACTTTTTGTTTTCTTAATTGTGACATCAGGACAGTTGTATCACCCTGACATTTTTTACTTTATGCCCTAAGAAAATAAATAAATAAATAAGATAAATAAGAATGAATTTTAATTCAGAAATTAAAAACATGCTCATCATAGAAGATGATCTCAAGTTATTGTATAAACTGTATTTTTAATAAAATAATAGATCCAGACCAAAATGAGTCATGTCATTGACCCCATGTATTTTTTTTTAAGTTTTAGTAAAAATAGTCTATTGAAAATGATGAGGGAAAATTATCTGATGATCACAATTTCCTCCTGAATCTCTCCATCATATTGATGTGGTTGGTGTAATTACAGTACTGTGTGTTTTGACTTTGCAGGGCAGAATAGTTGTGGCTGAAAGCTTAATGTACAAAAAGAATAAATAGTAATACTACGCTTCCTTTCTTTGTACTCCCATTTGTTTTGTAAAATAAATAATAAATACAACTTTTACAGTAAGAAAATGTTACCAGACACAAAGTGACACGCACCTTTGATTTTAAGTCCCTGTGAAGTACTCTCTTGTCGTGAATGTGTTTGGTGCCTAGACACATCTGTGTAAACCACTTCAGGATCTACAACAGAGATGACATTAAAACAAAACAAAACAAAACAAAAAATTATTTTATTTTATGCAGTGTGACATTATTTTCAAGACGCTTTTCCCCACAAAACTCTCATTGGTGTAATGCCTTTTTAGATTTATGACTTTTTCATAATTTTCCCCCATTACCGTCGTACTGGATGTGTAACATTCTTATTACTCGATACGCAATGCTCTTATTATATTCTCATTACGCCACTTTTCATTTAGTAATTCGATGGAATTAAATTTTTACTAAAATGTTATACTGTATTGTATGCACAAGAATAAATTGAAAGCAGTAAAAATACAATTATTATGTATAAATACATGGACAAATGGAATAACATATTGCTGTTTCTTCTGCAGTTTACATTGCAGTAATGTGAATGGGGGAGGGGGTATGTGCGTAATTGTTATGGAAATAATATAAAAAATATGAATAGCAGTAAAATTAGATATATACATACAGTGCTTAGCATAAGTGAACACATCCAAGTTGACTAAAAAGAGGAAAGAGGAATAAAAAAATAATCTTTTGGAAATTGATATTAATAAAAAAAATAGGAAAACTCCAACCTTTAAGGACACCAGTTTTTTTTGTGAATGAATAATGTATCGTAAATAAATAAATAAATGTTCTTACTTAAAATATGGGGTGCATAAGTCAGGACACCCCATGTTAAATTCCCATAGAGGCAGACAGATTTTTCATGGATCCAGGACACTATGCATCCACATAAAGTTCCCTTGGCCTTTGTAATTAAAATAGCCCCACATCATCACATAACCTTCACCATACCTAGAGATTTGCATGGTTTTATTTCAGTTAGCCTAATAGCTGGTCTGATTTGCATTGAGATGATTTTATGGAAAGTACCCCATGCCAATCTCTATGGTGAAGGCTATGTGATGATGTGGGGGCTATTTTAAAGCTGAAGTCCGCAGTTCTTCCTCTTTGTCGCCATCTCTGTTCGAAATCTGCAATTGCAGTCACTCGCGGAATGATCAACTTCACGTGAGTTGTGCCTCGAAACGACACAGCGCGGATGAATCCAATGTTTTGAGGAGAATGTGCGGCTGTCAGTCACCGCGCCGGTGTGGATACTGGCATTCAGAATCACAGATTATACTTTTTGGAAGTATGACCAACATAAGAATTTTAAACCAGAAAATGTAATCTGAACAAGTAACATCCACTTTTGTTCTGACCAACTAAGGGGGAAAAAGCATTGCAGTAAATCACGCTGATTAAAGCTACACTGTGTAACTTTTTTAGTTTATTCTTAGCTAAAAACACTTCAAAAATATATGTGCTCATTAATGTATATTTACTTCGTTCAAGTAGTAAAGTATTCTCGTGAGTGTATAATATGCCATTTAAAAAACATACGGGTGAGGGGTTCGAATGCCGGTCGCCATGTTGCCCCTCCATCTTGAAAGTACATTAGCCAAAGAGGGACATAGCCGTTAATTCAAGCTTCGCCTTTCGCGGCACCGTGTCGAATGTGAAGAGGGGGATTGCTTTGAGACTGCTATATAAAAACCTGAAAGCCTTTTTGAAAGTCTGTTGCTGATGGAGGATCACTCTTATTCTCGAGGATATGTTTCAGAGTCGCCAAGGAAGCGAAAAAGAGAATTAAGACAGCAACGCAACAGGCAAATCAACAAGACAAATGAGACGCGAGCACACACACACACACACAATTCATATGAGACGCGAGCACACACACATAATACCCAAAAAGATGTGGAAAACTCGATCAAAAGTGTGGGTACATTTCTCCAGGCTCGATGCCAACAGCGCGCGATGCAGTATTTATGGTAAAATAATTGCTGCAAAGACCGGTACCACGACAGATATGATGAAGACCTGAAGTAAACAAAAGTAAACATAAGAGCAGAAAGTTGCTCCGTCTTCGACTGGTAGCCTAAATGAAGAGATACGTTGCTGATCACTCTGACAGTGTTTATATTGCAATAAATAATAACCTACTGAATGTACACTGCCGTTCAAAAATGTGTTGGTTAGTCAGATTTTTTTTTTCAGTAAGGATGCATTAAAGTTATCAAAGGTGACATTAAAACGTGTGTAATGTTACAAAATATTTAGTTTTTAAATAAATGCTTTTCTTTTTAATTTTTTTATTCATCAAAGAATCATGAAAAATTGTATCATAGTTTCCAATAGTTACCCGATAGCTGATGTTAGCAATGAAATGGTAAAAAAATTACGAAAACTATTATTCATTTTACATAGATGTCATAACCTATATGTTAACTGACAAATTAAATTACTGCAAATTATAATAGTTTTCTAAAGTAACCTCATCACTTGAAGGAACACTCATGGACGAGGTCGAACTGGAAGCCATGTTAATCTTGGACTACATTGGCCACTGTAGGAGTTAAAACGAAATCGGAATTGAGAGGAACAGAAACTAATATTCACTGGATGGTCATATACCTTTTCACCGCTAGGATGGGGGTAAAAATCACACAGTGTAGCTTTAAATCTAGCGATCGCGTATCATATCACGTCAAACCGTGCAAATTATATTTTATTCTCAAATTGTTAATGTTAACAACATCAGCATTGTGTGACTACATTTAATGCCCTTCCGATATGTATCCTTGTTATCGCATGGGCCGGTTGCAGTCTCTTTTTTTCTGTAGCCACTCCGAAGTCTTTTGCATTTTACAACGGCATTTTACAATTAAAAACATTATAACAAGCGTACCGTTTTGAATCGAGCTAAGGCAAGCAGATAGTTTTGAACACTGGCTGGTTATGTACTTGCTCAAAAAATTATTCTGGCTAAATTTTAACCCCAAAAAGTTACGGACTGGAGCTTTAATATACACAATAGGGCTGCACGATATTGGAATAAAAAATTACATTGCAATATTTTTTTTCCCAACGATATATATTGTGATATTAAGAGCCATAACTCCAGGCTAAAGTCAATAATTACCATTCCATGATATTAATAATTTCACTAATAAGCAAACTTCATTACAAGTGACAAAAAGGTCCCTTAATATTTTATTCTAAAATTAGAACATGTCTGTAAAACACAAAAGCAGAACACATGTAGTCATATTTTGAAATATGACTAGACCAATTCTTGTGTAATAAACGACTACTTTAAATAATTAATCTGAGAAGGATACTATCATCTTTGTCATACCACGTCCTCAGAGAACAGAACATCTTTTTTGCTGCCGTATCCTTTGAAGAAGATCTCCACCACTGCAGAACTCCATCACAATGTACAGATGACCATCAGCTGGAGAGAGAGAGAGAGAGAGAGAGGAGAGAGAGAGAGAGAGAGAGAGAGAGAGAGAGAGAGAGAGAGAGACCATGTGTTTTTTACAGTCTTTGATCTTGTGAAGTTGGAGTCATTTACAGTATATAAAACACTCTTGACAAACCTTCAAAAGAGTCTTTGAATGCCACAATGTTTGCATGCTTCATTCTGGACAGAAGCACTGCTTCTCTTCTGCTGTTCCTCATCCCGGTCTCAGCCTATAATACATGCATGAGATCTGTATACATCAACACAATACAGCACAGAAGCTCTTTCACGCACGTTATCGATCAGTAGGCTACTGCGTTTTTTTTTTATTGTTATTATTCCGATTGCATTACCTTTGGCAGTCGTATTTCCTTCATCACATAATTTTGTTTTCCTTCGTTTATTTGCTGAACCAAATGAGCCCGACCAAAAGATCCTTCGCCAATGACTCTCAACAATGAGTACTGATCCATAATATCAGCTTCAGACTATAGACAGTAAAAAAAGCTTCAGGCAGAAAATGCTGCTTACAGCTGTTGTTCTTCTTCCTTTTAAAGCAACACTATATACTGCTGTTTTTTATACACCTGCTCGAGTTTATGCTAAAAAACTGACAATTGAATGGCAACACGCCTTTCTGCATTTGCTTATTAGTTTTAACCAGTGCAAAATTAAATAAATGTTTTTTTTCGGGACAGGATAGTGGTCGTGCAGGTACAGTACAGCACCATCCGTTTGTTTCAGGTAGAGTTTCACTTCCGTATAGTTGTATGACGTCGCGATGACGCTTTTGACCTGTGTAGAGATTTACAGAGTTTAGAGATTTAGAGTTTTTTTTTTATTTTTTTCTCTCTTTTTGGATGCGAGAAAACTATAACACCAGGTGCAATGTTATACATATTAGACATATAAAATATAAAAACAAAGCACTGTTACAAAACAATGGGTATTAATAAAATAATTATTAACGTAATGAAAAAAATAATCTCACAGTATTTTAACTGGTCATGCTCGATTCATCTAAATAATGATTTGCAACTTTACTTTTCAGTATCATTATTCGTTATTGTCACGTGGCACAAGCTATACTTTTCTCTGCGCTGAATGGCAGAATGGGTCAATCACAGATGTTTGCGATTACTGATAAGGATTTCTCTTTATATGTTAAGTCCCAGTAGTTGTAATTGATAGATTTCAGCGGTTATAATGTATAGTGTACAGTGTACTGATTTCCCCAGTTACACAGGGTTGAAGGCTTCGGTTTCTGAGCCGCACAGCGCCCTCTGAAGGTAAACGATGGACCCGCCGTTGATTTTCTCATGTTTAGCCACTAGGGAGCAGGAGTTCACCGTTTTTCTCAGTCGCCTTTGCTCAATTCTCAAATTAGATTTTTTTTTTGTTAAAACAATAAGTTCAGATCTCTGAACAATTCGTTTCTTGTTCACATCAGATTTTAATGTCTTATTGATTTATTAAATTACATGTTTTGGCACATGTGTAGGCTAGATGTAGCCTAGGCTATACGTAGAGTAAATAGGTTACTATTGACGAAAAACATGTATTTTCATTCATGTATTTGTGTATACAGCTGAATTTGTTATCAACAGAGAACATACTAGTATAGTTTGGATGTTTATATTTATTTTTGATAAATGCATTACTAGAATACAATGCAGTGCTTCATTATGCAGTAAAATTGATGAGTGTGTTTAGTTTGCTGTATTAATTGTTTTGAGACCAACTGCATTCACTTGGAGAAATGCGTAACACTTTATTTTAGTGTCCTTGTTACATATGTTACATGTACTTACAATAGTATTAACAGTTAATTATGCATAATTACATGCAACTCTCAACCAAACCCTAATCCTACCCTAACTCTAGTACATACTTAATTAATATTACTCAGTTAAATATATAATTGCACTGTAACAATGACACCGTAAAATAAAGTGTAACCGAGAAATATGTCAAATCGATTGAGAAAAACTGTAATACAACATTGAATAAGACATCAGTTTGCTACATTTCTGCAGTAATATATTGAAATATATATAAAAAAGACATACTATCAAACCAATTAGATGTAGCTAAACGTAATTGACAATGTACTCGTGTCCTCATATGATATGAATATCTAAACTGCCATAAAACCATGCAGACAATACACTCAAAAGCCTTCTATTTGAAGGTCAAAACTCAAAAGTTGTATGTTGATTGTTGCATCTAAATTTTGAACAGTTGGTTCAACTAAAATTTCAATTCACGTTTTTTTTTTCAAATGCTTACACGCATTTTTAAAACTTTGCCTCTTTTTTTCAAAACTTTACACACAAATCCAAAAATTGCACACAAAATGCAAAATTAAGCACTACATTAAAAATATCACAAACACATCTCAAAAGCAAACATTTGTCTTACGTTGCAAACACCTTATCCATTATATTATATTTTGGGATATATCATATATGGACACAGTTATTCAAAACATAAAGCTCTTCTTTCATGATCTCCTATACATTTCTGTGCAAGATTGAAAGTAATTGGCAGATAGATGTTGAAAAAATCACGGTAAGCACGAAAGCAAAATTGAATATACAGATACTCAAGGTTGTGGTATCAGATATGAAAAAGTGATATCGAGCCACCCCTGATTGCTAGGATCAAAAGACTGGTGAACAGTGACCGGTCAGGGTTCATTAGTGTAGAGGAGAGAGAGAAAGCAGCTCTTGCGCTCATCAAGGCAGCACAAAGAGAAGCCTTCAAAGATGAACTGAAATGGCTTAGTCAAAACCCTGCTAAGCTGCCAAAGAATAACAAGTTATACCAACTTGATCCTATATCCTCCAGAATGGACTGCTCGCGGTTTAAAGGACGTTTAAGAAAGTCTAATGCCGCATTTGAGAGGAAACCTCCAGTAATTCCAGGAAGGCATTGTCACACAACTAATACTTGACAGTATTGTCACAGGAAAACTCAACGTCAAGGCCGAGGTCAAACCTTGAATGAGCTCAGAGCCAGTGGATGTTGGATACACTCTAAAAAATGCTGGGTTGTTTTAACCCAATTTTGGGTTAAATATGGACAAACCCAAACGTTGGATCAAAAATGCAATTTAAAAATGTAACCCAATGGCTGGGTTTGTCCATATTTGACCCAAAATTGGGTTAAAACAACCCTGCATTTTTTAGAGTGTACTAGTGCAAGCAATGTAGTGGCCAAGTACATCAAAAATTGTATTACTTGCTGAAAGCTGCGTAGACCAGTTGAAGAACAACATATGGCTGACCTTCCAGCCGACCGAGTGGAACCCTGACCCCTATTCTCGCATTCTGGCATCGAGTGTTTCGGCCGCTTCTAGTAACACTGGTTAAGGAAGGATGGAAGTTAAAGGAATAATTCACTTAAAATTTGTAATTCTGTCATCATTTAATCACCCTCAAGTTGTTTCAAATCTGTATGAATTTTTTTCTTCTGCTGAAGAATGTCGGTAACCAGACAGTTGATGGACCCCATTGACTTCCATAGTAGGAAAAAAATACTATGGAAGTCAATGGGGTCCATCAACTGTCTGGTTACCGACATTCTTCAAAATATCTCCTTTTGTGTTCAGAAGAAGAAAGAAATTAATTCAGGTTTAAAACAACTTTTTTTTATATACTTTTTTTATTGTGACATTATTCATATTGCGATCATACAATTAACATGTCAGAGTAGAAACAATATATTTTTCCCTTTTTTTTCTTTTCCCTTCCCTTTCTTCCCCAGTGAATTAAGAAAAAAAAAAAAAATTAGCAGAAGGAAATGTATACGTATACATACACACATATATACCCACGCACATATATATATATATACATATACCTACATACATACCCAGACGTACATCCTATATACGACCTTATATTCATATATACATACGTAAATGCATACATATACATCTCCATATACATATTTACATATTCAATTCAATTCAATTCAAGTTTATTTGTATAGCGCTTTTCACAATACATATTGTTTCAAAGCAGCTTTACAGAAAATGCATTTCAAAAATATACATACAAAAATACAGTTAGTTAATCATAAAATTTAGGACATAACATATCGCCGGTGTTGGGTCGTCTCTTCACAGGTGTCGAGTCGTCTCATCACAGGCGTTGGGACATCTGAAGTCTCCATGAGAGGCTGGATACATAACTGGAGCTGACGAACTCTATTTGAGTTATAGGGACAGGCGTCCCGAGATAACAAAAAAAAAAAAGGCAGATGGGAAATAATTAGCGTAGCTGCTGTTCATAATATGAATGCATTTGATCTGATTTAACTGTAGTATAGAAGGTATGAGATGCATCATGTGAATGCTTGGCTAAAGAGATGCGTCTTTAATCTAGTTTTAAACTGGGAGAGCGAGTCTGAACCTCAGACAATATCAGGAAGGCTATTCCAGAGTTTAGGAGCTAGATGTGAAAACGCCCTCCCTCCTTTAGTGGACTTACTTATCCTAGGTACGACCAGAAGCCTCGAATTTAGCGATCTTAAAGAGCGCGATGGATTATATGGCGATAGAAGATCTCTTAAATACACAGGAGCTAAACCATTTAGGGCTTTATAGGTCAGTAACAATACTTTGTAATTGATACGGAACTTAATAGGTAACCAGTGTAGAGATGATAAGATCAGTGTTATATGATCATATTTTCTTGACCTAGTAAGAACTCTAGCAGCTGCATTTTGGACTAACTGTAGCTTGTTTACGGAGGATGCAGGACAACCAGCTAATAGAGCATTACAGTAATCTAGTCTCGAGGTCATGAATGCATGAACTAACTTTTCTGCATCAGAAACTGATAGGATATTACGTAGCTTAGCAATGTTTCTAAGTTGGAAAAAGGCTGTTCTTGTGACATTTGAAATATGATTTTCAAAAGACAAGTTGCGGTCTAGTATAACACCCAGGTCTTTTACTGTAGAGGATAAAGTAACAGGACGTCCATCTAGATTAAGGTTGTATTGTAAGAGGTTTTGTGGGCAGTTTTTTGGACCAATCAGTAATACCTCTGTTTTATCTGAATTTAATAGAAGAAAATTACACGTCATCCAATATTTTATATCTTTAACACACTCTGTCATTTTAAATAATTTAGTGTTATCATCTGGTCTTGATGAAATATATAATTGAGTGTCATCAGCATAACAGTGGAAACTTATTCCATGTTTTCTTATAATATTACCAAGTGGCAGCATATAAATTGAGAATAGCAGGGGGCCTAATACAGATCCCTGCGGCACTCCATAATTTACTGACGTTATCTTTGATTTTTCCCCATTTAAATGGACAAAATGGTAACGGTCTGATAGGTACGATCTAAACCAGCTTAATGCCTGTCCCTGAACACCAGTGTAATTTTGAAGTCGATCTAAGAGTATTTTATGATCTATAGTGTCAAACGCAGCACTAAGATCGAGTAAAACTAGTATTGAGATACAGCCTTGGTCAGAAGCTAAAAGTAAATCATTTGTAATTTTAACCAGCGCAGTTTCTGTGCTATGATGTGGCCTGAATCCAGACTGAAACTTTTCATAGATATCGTTTTCTTGCAAGAAAGAGCACAGTTGAGTGGTCACAACTTTTTCTAGTATTTTAGACATAAATGGAAGATTTGAAATGGGTCTGTAATTTGCTAGGTTATTTGGATCTAATTGTGGTTTCTTAATAAGAGGTTTTATAACTGCCAGCTTGAATGTTTTTGGAACATGTCCTAAAGATAGAGACGAGTTAATAATATTGAGAAGAGGCTCTTCCACAGGTAACACTTCTTTCAGTAGTTTAGTGGGTATTGGATCTAATAAACATGTTGTTGGTTTAGATGCAGTGATAAGTTTATTTAGCTCTTCCTGTCCTATAGTTGTAAAGCGCTGTAGTTGTTGAGGGGCAATAATTGAGGCTGAATCATAAGACGCTGTCAAAGATTGTACATTTACAATTGTGTTTCTGATGCTTTCTATTTTCTCAGTGAAGAAATTCATGAAATCATTACTATTAAAATGTAACGGAATATTTTGTTCAGGTGATGTCTGTTTATTTGTTAATCTAGCCACAGTGTTAAATAAAAACCTTGGATTGTTTTGGTTATTTTCTATTAGTTTGCGGAGATGCTCAGCCCTGGCTGCTTTTAGAGCCTTTTTATAACGTGACATACTGTCTTTCCACGCGATTCTAAAGACCTCTAAATTAGTTTGTTTCCATTTGCGCTCTAAGTTACGAGTTTCTCTCTTGATAACATGCGTAGCACTGTTGTACCATGGTGCTTTAGTTTTCTCTCTAACCTGTAGTGGCGGTTTTTATGATATTCACTGATCTTTAGTAGAATATAGATGATTCAAAGAATGTCACATGTGTGACTCTCACTTGTTAGTGTGAGAAGATTATGTTTATGTACCTGGGAAGGCAGAAGGGAGAGACACTCCAGAGAACAGACGAACAAGGACCTCTGACCTAGATGTCAGAAGGCCATTTGGTGAAGGAGGGCTTAGTCTATGGAAAACTACTGGTAGGATGGCTCTGGCGGAAGAAGGCCTTGGAACGGATAAAAGCTGGTTCAGTCTGTCTGGGGGGTGTGTCACTCTTCTGCACAGGGTAACAACTGTGTATTAGACTGCTCCTATTCTTGCAAGAATAAATACTTTTATTTTATAATTTGACTCTGAGTCTCCCTTACGCAGTGATGTTTGTTTGATGAATTTTTGCCACAACAATTTGGTGTCAGAAGTGAGATTCCTTGGACGATGCCTCCTGGACCTGAGATCGGACGGTGTTTGGCCACCTGGACTGAGTAAGTTCCAGCTCTACCTCGTAAACTTGAGAGAGAGAGGCCGGCCGATGTCAGAGCCCCGGGAGGATCGACCACTGGAAATCAAAAGAACTCAAGGTGGCACAGAACAACATCTCTGAGTAAGGTAATTAAATTCAGTTTAATTGGGGGAAGAGTAAAATTGAACCATATTGGCTGAGAACTGTTTTCTGTGGTAAGGATCTGAAAGTAATTGAGGTCTGTGACAGAACAAGATATTTCAAGCAGATAAATAATCTGGAATTAATTGAGAACTGTGGCAGACCAAGACATTTCATACAGATAGGTACCTGAAAATTAATTGTTCCACCACGGAGCAGGTTATTTTTGGGTGCTGAGACTAATTGGGGGAGCCAAGGAAATCGTAACAGATGTTTGGTAAACCATAATTAGGAGAGCACTTAATAGTGCAAACCCAACCGACTTGGGTTTAAAGAAAAGATCGGGTTTGTTTCAGAGACGTCTGACAAATAAAGAGAACGCGCGCAGAGGAAAATCCACAGAGAACAGATAAGCGGCCAATATGGGGAAGTCTCAAAAGCAAGCTTGCGAAATTTTGGTACACCGGTGTTTTGTCAAATGAGATAAAATTAAGGGCAGAAATGTATGATATTGAGCGCCACAAGATTAAAGATGGTGCGGGAATCAGTTGAACAGGGCAGTGAGAAACAAAGGTTGTTGTGTCTGCGTTCAACGTGTGTAAAAGTGTGAAAAGACAATGAGTTGTTGGCTTGATGTATTTCCATATAGTAAGATTGAATATAACTGATAAAAGGGTTTTTATTTTTCATCCATTAGATGGATGCATGACATTAGATGTCAGAAGATTTTGTTTGTAACAAAAGTTGAAGTAGCAAGCAGCAATAAGGCTGTCTTTGTGAAGGATTGAGATTTGAGTAATATGATATATTGGTTTCTGTAAAAAACAGTAGGGATAAGTGGTACAGAGACAGTAATGATAGTTGTTGAATCGGCAGACTAACCATTTTGAGAAGAAAACAACTGTAGAAAATGTATGTTATGAAAATAACATTTCTGATAAAATGTATGGAACTATTTATGAACGCCTGTTAAGTCAGATTAAGAAATGGTATGAAAAGTGAGGTTCAGATTAATAATAATAATAATATGTATTGAGTATGATTAACAGGGATTAACATGATATAAAGATAATGAAGGTTTCATTAAGCAAAATGCTGAATAATTCTATATTTTAGTGGTAAAATAAAGAGTGAAATTATGTTTATTTTTAGTTTGACAACCATAGTGTCTTTTGAACCTAAAGACTCCAGCTATGCTGGGAGTACAGCAACAGCGCGTGCTTATCCAGCCGGCTTCCGGATATTAGATGTGTACTTGCTATTGTAATCAGTGTTGTTGATGATAATAACGAATTAGAGAAATGTAAAGACATATTTTGGAATTCAATAATGTAAAATGTCGGATATTTTGTTGATATTAAGTCATTGAGGGAAAAAGACATTGTCTGTTTTATAAAGGAAATTATGGGTCGGGGATAATTTTCCCTGGACAAGTGTTAAAGTTAAACAGAAACTTTGTGAAAACAACTTAGAAACAATTTATGCATTTCCGTGCAGTTTAAGAAAATTAATGTTCTGCCAATAATGATGAAAATAATTATTTGGCTGTGTGATAGAATCCGCCACTGGTGGACTGTCAAAGAATAGAGAGAACTGCTTATCAGCTCTGTTTACAAACTGATTGGAACACACTGCTTCAAGTGTGCAGTAAGTTGGAGCTGTTAGAAGGGGACAGAGAGTGTTTTAATTGTGGTCAGCTGCATTTAGCAGTAACTGTAAATGCCCACTCAGAAAGGTGTAAAAGAAAGTTGATGGAATGTGAAAGTGACGTGGATTAATGTGGGTTTGAAAGTAGAACAGGATTTGAAGACGATATTAAAGTTTTCGTCTGAGAAAGAACTGATAATGTGAATGCAGTGCTAAGTAAATGAAAGAAAAAAGAAAGTTGATAGATGGAAGTCGTAAGTAGATTGAAAGAGAAAAAAAGAAAGTTGATAGATGGAAGTCGTAAGTAGATTGAAAGAGAAAAGAAAGTTGATAGATGGAAGTCGTAAGTAGATTGAAAGAGAAAAGAAAGTTGAAAGATTTAAGTTGTAAGGAAATCCTTTTAAAAGGAAAGAACTAAAGTACCAGTAGATGTAAATTGCAGATAAGCAAAATATTTGTAAAAGTAAAGGTAACTAAAAATATGATTGTCTTATAATGAAACGCTTAAAAAAAAAAAGGTTTTGGAAGATCCTAATTGTAGATTGGTAAACCCCTAGAAGAGAAAATATGGAAAATATTGTCAGATAAAGTTGTAATTGAAAACCTGACAACTAAAATGTAGATGTTTTAATGAAACGTTATTGAGAAATAGAATAACTATTTGTTGCTAAATGTAAAAATGTAGAAAGGGATCTGATTAAACAAACAGCTTGGTAGTTGACCATGAAGCAGCTAGAAGATGTTTTGGTTTCAAAAGATAAGATTGGGACTTGGCTGAAACTGACTCAATATGAGTGGAAATTTGTAATGTCTAAATTCCCTGATGTATGGGCAAAAGACAACTATAAAATTATTCTAAAATTGAAAAGCGTATGTAATTTCTGGCAAAGATGCCTTAAGCTGCCAGAATTAAAAGATAAAGTAGAGAATGTTTAGTATGACAAAAAAGTGTACCAAGTCCTGAAGGCCTCAGAGTCTCTGTCTCATTCAATGTCAGAAGGCTGTTATCTTAGCCTGTCATGACAATAAGCTATTTAGTAAAGCACAGTGTTTCAGTTGAAAATTATAGACACAGATGTTAAAAGAAATCATGTTAAGGGAAATCATTGCCATTCAGAGGGCAATTTGTACTTTGTTATTTTAGGACCAGTAACGTATTTGTCTGATCTTAGCCTTCACCATGACACAGGACCTATGACCATGCTATAGATGTACACTGAATAGATGGATGTGAATAAGGTTCACTGTGATTTTGTTGATTCGGACAGGTCTAACAGATTTGAGTGATTAAATACTGTTGTTATTAACCTGTCTCCCTTAACATTTATTAGGCATGCAGTCCAGATAGAGGTGACTCTTGAATGTGTCTTTCCTAAGCTCCAGAAAAACAGCTGAGTTCTGTTGAAGAAACTGATTGTGTGATGCGAGCGGGTCACCAGTGGGTACGTGGCTACTCAAAGACGGGATGATTTTCCTGGCCAGGAGACATTCTAACGCAGGGGGTCCCGGACACTGCATCTCCGGATGGAGGTGTTATATGTGAGAAGGTATGAGAGTTGAGCGCTGATTACCAGAGGCCACTGGGGTCAGCAGAGCATTGTGGGGTCAGCAGAGCATTGTTTGACCGAGAGAATGTAAGTTCCTCTATACCACTCACCAGAGAAAACCCCGCAATTCACTGTATGGCTTGTTTTCAATTGTGACAAGTCTGATGGAAATTATAGATAAAGAGCTAATGTGAAATGTGCTTTCAAGAGCCAGCTGAGACCATGAGTTGATTGTCTTTATTTGTTGGGGAGACAGAAACATAACTTATTAATTTATATCAGGAACATGATGTTGTTGCCTTATGGGCAAGGAAAATTATAGAAGTGTTGATTTTGAACTAATATGTCTATAAGATGGTTTTAACTCCTGAAGATCATGAGACATGGTGGGTGGCTAAAGATTAAGACAGTTTTTTAGTAGAGTTTGGATAACAAAGGTTAGGTGAATTGAGAATTTATACAAGTATTCAAACTAAAGATAACCTTAGAAAATGATAGCATAATGTATTTTAGATTATTGTAATGGTTCTAATTTGAGTTAAACATTTGTATATTAACATTTGTGAACTATTAAGGGTTCTAGACTATGATTAATTCAATTTCAGTCTTAGGAGGCTGTTAAAAAAAAGATTATTTGTGTGTAGTGAGAGAGAGACTGCTGAGTGGAGGAAGGGATTGGGACGCTGTTTGTCTTTCTGTTATCAGGCCTGGTAAGGCAAGCTTAAACAAAATAATGATAATGAACCAAAACAACCCAGCTGACTTTTCTAAAGACAAAATAATGAACAGGTAGAATTTGAAACGGTTTGAAAGGACATGTAAAATTATATGAAAGCTACAGGAGAATGTGAAGTTTAAATCTAATTTGAACTTTAAATATTATACTTTTAGAGTTAATATAAAAAAAGCAAACATTGTAAATGAGCATTTAACCTATGTGTATCTAGCATGAGTGTGTGTGATGGGGACAGCACTTTATGTCTTGTAGGTGTTAGTTTAGGGCAGCTATTCCGCCTGAATAGTGAGTATATTGTGTCTTTAACCTCTGGAGAGTGTTTTCTTTCATTACAGATGAGTTAAGGCAAGTGACAAATTGTAAAGAAGGCAAATGCTGAGTGAATCTGATGAGAAGATGATAGAGAACATGGGACGAGCCTTTAAGTTGGTTGGTCATCACGCTCCGTCTGGTAGTAATTACTTTTGTCATTTATGATGTGGATTTGAATTACTTTTGGATAAGTTTAGGTATTTATATAAATTGGAATTGTGGAGTTGTACAGTATATCGTCGTCCATCGGGGGTGGGAATAAAAGAAGATGTTATAGATTTGACGGCAACAACAAAGTGACATATTGGCTAAGTCAATATCAAATTATGCAGAGAGCCATTTGATTATCGTAAACAGGAGGAGAATGTTTTTTTGACTGACATTGACCAAGTCTTTACAGCACGACCTGACCTGATAAAAGAAACTAATGACGACTTTTAAAAATGGTTGCGAGACAAAACAGCAGGCCTGAAAAGCAGGATACGCAGTGAGACTGAGGGCCGTTTGCCCTTCAAATACTTCGATAAGGAAATGAAATTGTGGCTTTAAGTGAAGAATGTAATATTTTTGTTTCAGAGGCAGAGAAAGATGTCTGGAGAAAATTTGTCTGAAGGACAATGGTTGGGTTAGTGTTGAGGGTAAACTTTATCGAAAACACTATGTTAAATGGTATGTTAAATTGATGATCGAGTTGTGTCGACCATCAAAAGGGGGATGCTTTGTGTTTTATTAGAATAAATGTTGGGAAGAACACTAGGGGTAATTGGGTAAAAGCCCTGAAAGAAGCCATTCTTCTGCCTAACAAAATTGCTGTCTGGATTGTTTTCAACAGGTTACGCCAGAGCATCGAAGGCCACGGGAGCACAGTAGACAAAAGAAACTACGTACTTTACTATCTGACGATAACCTCGAAATTTGTTTTTCTTTACAGAGAGCATGCAGAATTGGGAGACAGGGCAAAATGTGTTGAATAATAGCTATGGATGAATTTTGCTAACTGTCCTGGCCTGATTGTTATTATTGTGGCAGAAAGGTGCTACACCTTGTACAGAGCATAACCTAAAATTTTACTTTTGCAGAATGTCAGGATGGATTGCATCAAGCTGAACTGATTCTGTTTTCCAAATGTATGAATATTGACTTGTGAACAATATGTGTTTTTCAGGGGAAAAGGACTCTGACTCTAATAAGCAAGAAATGTCTAATGATAATATGTTTCAGGTTGTAAACAGATGGTGAAAATTCCACAGGTCACACCAAAAGGGACGAGGGAAAGACAAATCACTAACAAAATACTTAAGGTCTCCATTCACAGGTGACACCTGGGTCCAAGCCGATCACCTACACCAACACGCCTGGAGGAGGATGTGGACCAACTAATGAATTAAGAATGTGGTTTTGTGATGATTTTGAGGATTTTATCTTGAAATAGGCCTTAGTATTGATATTGGTATATGACAAATGATTTGATTGGTTACTGATTCATTAGAAAATATTTAAGGCAAATGTTGTCAGGAAGAGAAGATCTATTAATTAATGTAAATTATAAGGATTATTATTGAAGCTGATTAAGTAGAACCACTGCCTGATTGAATTAAAAGTAAAAGAACAAAAATATGGTTAGGGAAATGGATATGGGGAAAATGTTGAATGTGTAGGAGTTATGATTTTATGTGTTATTCTGATAATTTTGTTATTCATGGGAAAATGACAGTCTATCCGAATGATGATGGGGATGAACAAAATTATACGGATGATTCAAGTAGAGATTACAGTTAAATGTGTTGATGTTTTTTTCTTTTCTTTTCGAGAACGATTGATATGTGAAGAGGATTAAAAGCAGCAGTTATCCGTGTTACGAGATGGCGTACAAGGACAGGGTTTTGAAACTGAGGGATTTTTTATTTTTTTTTATTTTTATTTTATTTTTTAATGCTTTTACCATTTGCATTTTATTGCATTGTTTGTTTTCCTACTGTTTATAACTATTTTTTTCCTTACTAGTGTGACTGCGGTAGTGAGCCCGGCATTAGTAAACATGTTTACTCGCTTGCTAAATAATTATGGGGCTTTCCCCAACAAAAACAGCCTTATGCTTTCTTCATCCTAAACTCTTTTTCTTCACAGGTTCAAGGAGACTGATTTTTATGATGTGATGTAATGACTTGAACTTGCAGTTATTATTATTGTTATTATTATTATTATGTTTGATTAATAATTATAAAAAGTGAGGAGTTGTAGTGGCGGGTTTTTATGATATTCACTGATCTTTAGTAAAATATAGATGATTCAAAGAATGTCACATGTGTGACTCTCACTTGTTAGTGTGAGAAGATTATGTTTATGTACCTGGGAAGGCAGAAGGGAGAGACACTCCAGAGAACAGACGAACAAGGACCTCTGACCTAGATGTCAGAAGGCCATTTGGTGAAGGAGGGCTTAGTCTATGGAAAACTACTGGTAGGATGGCTCTGGCGGAAGAAGGCCTTGGAACGGATAAAAGCTGGTTCAGTCTGTCTGGGGGGTGTGTCACTCTTCTGCACAGGGTAACAACTGTGTATTAGACTGCTCCTATTCTTGCAAGAATAAATACTTTTATTTTATAATTTGACTCTGAGTCTCCCTTACGCAGTGATGTTTGTTTGATGAATTTTTGCCACAACAAACCTTTTTTAATCTAATTGGTGCAAACAATTTCTAATGTACTAGAGAAAATGGTGCTCATACTGCTAGTCATTTCCTCTAGCTCATCTGTTTGTTTGGGTTCACTGAGAAGCTGAGATAGATCAGGTAAGCTATTCAAGAATCTATCTATAGTAGTTGAAGGATTGTTCTGCCTGGTCGATAACGCGGCGCAACATGACACATTTCAGCCGTACGTAGTATGCAAGTTACCATGTAATGATCAGTGACATACAGACATACACATTTCCATATAGCTGCATCATATATCACAGAGATTACATCCATGCCTCATCTAATTACACAGGTCCAAATCCATGTTTGATTTTTATTTTTCAATGCATTTGGTTAGCATAAGCGAACCATCTCATCTTAAATAACTTCATTTTGCCTCTCATCTTATGCGTTATCTTTTCATTTTCAAGAGGTTTAAAACAACTTGAGGGTGAGTCTCAAGTCTCTAAAGGCAAACTAGTCAACCAAAGTGTCTTAATATTCTTTCTTGACAGAACGGTATAAATAAAGCTATGATTGTAAATGGGACATAGGATAATCAAGTTTACAGTAGTTAACAGAATGACATAAAACGCTCTCTTCATGTGGGTTTCCTCCTCTTCTCTCTCTCTTCTTCTCTCTCCTGGTCCTGACGGCTTCAGAGCTCTGAGAACAGTCCCAACACAAAACAACTGGATGGAGAGGACCGGTAGTTGACATAAACCATATGATACACACTGATCAAACTAGTCAGACAAACAGAGAGATTGAGGATGAAGAACTCTGATGCGACTCCACTTCCTCTTCCTGTGATGATGAGCCATATAATGTGTGTAAGACCAAAAAGGAAATTGAAGTTGCACATTTTCCAGAATGCCCAGCAGTCCAATGATCTGAGTTGAGCAGTTTGTAGATGCTTAAAGTGTGCTGTGCTGTGCTGTGCTGTGTTTTGTACACTGACTTCACAGCTGTCACTACTTGACACCAGGGGTCCGTTCTTCGTACGTCGCTAACTCACTTAGCTGGATTTGATTGTTGGCGATTTGGCATGATCTTGGATTGTTTGGTTCTTCGACGCTCATCCTGGACTTGCTGTCATAGCAACAGGTGCGCAATCTTAAACCTGCTCGCGAGCAGGCTTATTTCATGTTAACAGGATTAGATCCCGGCTTTATAAGCGGAGGTGATCCGGGAAGTCCTTTAGCGCAGCGCGATAGCGTACTTTTAGAGAGATATAGTTTTTCTCGTGACTCGTGAGTGTCATTTGTATCATTAATTTGTTGTAACAACACATTTAATGTCCGGAGTCGGGCTTTAACAACAGCACAAACTGTGTGCATTTCCCTGAGATTCTTTGCGAGTGATACGGTGAACTTGGTAAAAATGTGCTGCCTGTCGTGCCATTCACAAAGTTTACCTCGTGCTCAAGCTTTTTTTTCGGGGTTTTTATGGTTTTTCGGGACCCAAGGTTGTAAAGCAGATTTGTTTATTTTTTTTATTTTTTTTATTTTTTGCCAATGCAGGTACATTATATTTTTTAATGAATATCATGCAATCATGACTTAGCCAATAAGTATGATTTACAGTAGCCTTTGTGTCAGGCTTCACTAACGTGAATGGTGCCAGAGACTGTACACACGTTCCCATCAAGGCCTCAATGAAGAGGATTTTGTGAACAGTGTAAATGTGCAGGTAAGTTACTATTACAATTCTAAATATATCATATTAGTAATATTATTATATTAAATTAAAAAAAAAGGAATGGAATCAAAAAGTATGCAGTTGACTGACTAAAATGTCTTGGCGGTGTGTGACACTATACCATATCAGTCACATAGTCACATGTAGCACATTATTTGAACATGGAAACGGAAAATATAAATATCAAGCACACTGTATTACATAGGCTACACGTATTCTGAGCCTAACATAACTATATTTTTTTCATTATGTAGGTGATTACAACATGCTTGGAGACACAGGGGCTATACATGCAGGCAGTATTTTATGACCCCATTCCCTGACCCACAACCCGGACAATGGAGCTCTAGCCAGGACAAGGGCACAGTTTTAAATTGACCATGGGCAACTAAAGGGAAAATTTCAGTGTCTGAAAAGTCTGAGGGTTGCACCTGACAGGGACTGTGACATTATTGTTACATGTGCCGTATTACACATCATTACACATCAGAAAGGAGAGGATCCCTGTGGTGGAGGTGCAGCCTGATGATGACCTCCAGCCTAATGATCTCCAGCCTGATGATGACCTCCACCAGTGCACTTGGACGGACCTAGTAGCAGAGCGGCACGGGACAGAATTGTGGGACACCATTTTTTAAATTCACTAAATGTTTAATAAAAGACAAGACAAATATGCTTAGTTCCTTTTTTATTTCAATTATTCTTTGTAAAGAAAAGCCAGTGATCAAGCCATCTTTTGCCTGCAATAAGAGATATTATGCAAGGTCAGCAATAGTACTCTGTGTGTTCTTTTAGAGAGATATTTTTACATTAGCCTACATGCAGTGTTCACTTTCATAAAGTAAAGCAATTCAGGCTTTAGACCAGCCATTTGGATAATAGGCCTACTTAATTTAATGCAGCAACAAATTATTTTACAGTGTACTAAGATAATTAAAAGCTCATTTACCAGTAATGAAGCTGTTGCTGCTACTGGTCCCTGCCGTGGGTCTAAGGAAGAGCTGCCCCCAGAGATGCCCCCCACAATAGGGTCAATTCACATTCAACCCAAGGGCCAGCCCTTCTGTCGGGGAGTAAGTGACCACCACCTGTTTTTTATTAAAAAAATGTATAGCCTTTTCTTGGTTGCTGCACATGAACAACACATGCACATCATTTAACAGTGCATTTTTAAAAGAGACCAAGAACAGTATAAGTAGCTTAGTAAAGATTACCATTTTCACTTTTACTTGTTCCAATGTTCTAGTGGGTGGTGGCTCTGACATTACAATGAACAAAGTAATTATGAAATTAAATTAAAATACAAAAATGCTATATACTGTAACAAGTGATAGAAACATTTAACATGGTCCCCACTATTGAATTGAATTTCTTTGCTACTATTTGCCAGCCCCATCTCCTGGCTTTTACAGACTTTGATGTGTTCCCTGGCGTTTTCATTAAACATTAAAATTCTGCATAAACTTCGACTACTAGCTTTTGCTCTGCTGCGGAGAAAAACTGGTGCGTGCTCTTTGGCCACGGTGAGCAGCCAATAGCAACGTTGCTGATCAATGTTTCTACTATCGATACATATCCCCTTTTAAACCAGCGCATGCACGCGCAATTATCTCAGATAACTCAATCCAGCTATACTTATCATAACCGGCTGGTGTGTTCGAAGAACCCAATTAGCCAGATCATGATTAGGCCGATTATATCATCTTGGATGTCTCTTTTGATCTCGGATGTTTTAAGCAACGTACGAAGAACGGACCCCAGGTATGCAAATATAAGTAAATCGTTAAAAGGGCTGTTTTTAAATGAGAAAACAACACTGAACAAAATAGATAAATAGATCACAATATCATAATCCTAAATTAGGACAGTGCCTGATTTCTAAATGTCTTTTTAAATTGATTTATTGTATGACTTCAGTTTTGAACTCATGAGGTATACTAGCAAAATAAAATATAATCAAATGTCAACCAAGCTTTTAAAGGAGAAATTATGAATGGAACAATGAATGTCAAGGTACATTTACACACACTAACTGTGACAGAGACGACAAATGTATGTGCACTGCAGTCACAATCATCAGAAATAAACACGTCCCCATGTGTTGATTTCTACTTTATCAAAAGCTATCAGTAATTTGCACAAGATGAACTCAATCTAGTGCAGATTTTATGACGAACAGAGGCAGGAAGTTTTCCGGTGCGCTGCAGTAAAAGAAAGGGCTGAACAAAACCACCCAGAATAAAACAAGCCAAAGCACCAAACCAGCTTGTCGGAGTACTGTCTGATGTCCGAATCTCAAAGAATCCTGTGATTATCTGTGGCACATATAGGATAACCATGCTTACAAAAGTTATTAGAATAATATTAAATGCTCTTCTCTTCATGTGGTTTTCCTCCTTTTTCTCTCTCCCTCTCTCTCCTGGTCCTGACTGCTTCAGAGCTCTGAGAACGGCCACAAGACAAAACAACTGGGTGGAGAAGACCAGTAGCAGCTGCATCGACGAGAGCCATGTATGTATGTATCTGTTTTGTGACTCTAAATGGAGCATGCAAGACAAACAGGAGCCAAAACTAACTACCCAGGTTACAGTGCAGCAGATCACTCTATATCTGAGAGGTTTGTACTTCAGAAAGGTTACAGGATGAACCACTGCCAGGTAACGCTCGACACAGATCAGACACTGAAACACAGGACGGCCGTGAAGGAGAGTCCTGTTAAAAATAGTTCAAACCTCGAAAGAGTTTTAAACCACATTGACAATACAAAGACCACACTATTCAGACAGATACCAAGCTCACAAACAGAGAAGATTGAGGATGAAGAACTCTGATGCGACTCCACTTCTCTTCCTGTGACGATGAGCCATATAACATAGAGTATGTAGGAAGACAAAATAAGAAATTGATGATGTACACACTGATTTCCAGACTGTCCATAGCCCAATGGAAGGCATTGTGGAGTTTGATGCTGCAGTTGTGCTGTAGTTCATGGTAGAGCTATTCATTTCCTCTGTTTTTGTCTTCTCAGTTCAGTAACCCACAGAACACATGAAAAAGAGAAAAAGAGAAGTATAAATTAACCAATATGTAGTTCAAGAAAGTTTCCAATTTAAACTCAAATAATCAGAGCTAAAACTGCTGAACAAAGCATGCCCTTTGACACTATTGAAAAAATAGCAAAAAGTTTGCATATTGTTGTAGCTTAAACCAAGAAACTGATTAAAAAAATGTGGTGTACTCACCTGAAGAGTGAATGTCCGGTCTCTCTGGATGTGTAATAAATCTCTGTGCTGTGTTTTGTACACTGATTTCACAGCTGTCACTAGAATATATGAGCACGACATCTGCTACACGTCACATGAAACACCAGATATGCAAATATTGAAATTATAAAGAAACAGAGAAAAAAACAGACTGTCTGAGTAGACATTTAAACCAAAAATAAATTGAAAGCTTGCGATATTTTATTGACATTAAATTACAAGCATAAATCAAGATCAGTTTTTTTTCTTTCTAGTTCTCAGTTTTATATTAAGTTTAACAAGGCAGGATATTGCAGCACAAAACAAATGGAAAAACATTTACATTTATATAGTGATAATGAAATTATCCATATTTCTGACACTGCTCAGCACACCTGCCACTCAATCAACACCAACTATGCAAATATTGAAATTTTAAAAGGAGAGAGAACAAACTCTTTAATCATCTGTGTTATGAAAGGATGTCAAGTTTAATGCCACATTCTCAATGGAAAGCTTCCATAAGGGAAAGGTGACACTGGGTCATCGACAAAACCTGCCCCTCACACACACACAATATAGATGGTCAGCTGGTAAACCATACTTACTGAGATGGCCCAGTGGAAAAATATATATATATATATTCAAAAGGGTTTATTAAAAACAGTAAAGACAAATTTTATGAATCATGCCCATGAACATGTTTCATAGTTTGATATAGACGAGCATAGACCTTTATATTTTAGTGCACAAACCACAACACAACCAACAACAACACTGAAGTCACCATGAAATTCAAATGAACAATTCCTAATTTTTTATGGAATGCTACAGATGATCTATCCTTTATTTTTGTTTAATCTGTGTGCCCTCGTAATCTTACATCCACAAATTCCAGAAGTAAAAATAGTTCAAGAAGAAAATAATTGACGGACTATTTGAGATGCCGTGTTTAATGCGCATTTGACTGACAGCTTTTCTAAATGGACAAAACTCTGATGCAACTCCACTCTTCCTGTGATGATGAGCCATATAACATAGGAGTGTATCATAAGATTAAAAAAAATAAATTGATGCTGTACACACAGATGTCCAGACAGTCCATTAGCGAGTGGAATGAGTGTTGTGGAGTTTGTAGATGCTTCAGGTGTGGTGAAGTTCACTGTAAAGTTATTCATCTCCTCTGACTTTTTCTTATCAGTTCAGCAGCTTACAAAATGTGGTAATGTAACCATGCTCTAAATATAAAATGTATACAAAATATGGATCTATATTCAGAAGAAATTTTGTACATTTACATTCAAGTGAAAACTGCTGTTTATGGAGCGCCTCGCAACTCTCGCACGATTCATCTCACTCTGCTGCCCGCTTTCTCTTCCAGTGAATTCACAAAAAATGACATTACATTTTTCCATCTACTGATTTTAATGTTCTTTGGCTGACATAAAAGTTATATAGACGTAATTAGAATTTGTAAGAGTTTAGTCTAGTTTGTAACACTAGACATCAGTTTTTTTTTCAATAGCCTAAATGCTTTTATTTGAACTAAACATAGGCTACTTGTTCAAAATCATTTTTATACCCATCCCCAATCAATCCCTGCCTACTCCAACACCACTACTGTTTTTTTTTTTATCCATTGATTAAAATAAAACAGCAAACTTTAAGAATCGGCTTGTTGAAAATATTAGCTTATGTTCCTCAAAAATGTACGGTATATTTTAAAAATAACATAATGTGAGACTAAACTGTTTACAGAGGAATAACAATGTATCACACATTTAAAACACAAAAATCTGTGTTAATTCTTGGACACAGCTAAACAAATATTTGGAGGCATCATTAAGCTGCTTTAACTTGCCAAATTAAATGCGTCTCTATAGCACGCATTGTGTTTATCGTGCAATTTATACGCAAAAATTTGTTTTTACGTGCATATGATAGGCTACGCAGTTTTCACGTGCATTTGATACGCACTTCATTGCGTGATATACCACACCACTAATTCTACCCAAACGTATAATACACACGCACCCCACATCACTACTAAACCTACCCTAACCAACCCATGCGTATCCAATGCACGTAAAAACTAATTTTCGCGTATAAATTGCACGATAAACACACTGCGTGCTATAGAGACACATTTAGTGTGATCGGGTAGAGTAGAAACACTCTATAATTTCGAAGAACGAGAGAGAGTTTTACAGCCCGGTGCAGATAAAGAACAGGCTGAACAAAAACCACCCCAGCCCATAAGCAATCAAATCAATGGACCAAAGTGCCTTAAACATCTGTTTTTTCAGAATGATAACAACTCCTATGACTATAAATGGGACAAGCGTAATAGCCATGCTCACAGTAGTTATTAGAATGAGATAAAATGCTCTTCTCTTCATGCAGTTTTTCCTTCTCTCTCCCTCTCTCTCCTGGTCCTGACTGCTTCAGAGCTCTGAGAACAGCCACAAGACAAAACAACTGAATGGAGAGGAAGAGGAGGAACTGCGCTGAAAAGAACAATTCAAGTTCAAAGTCAGATATCAGGCACAGTAAACCGGAGCCAAGGGATAGATATCCAGCTTACAGTGCAGCAGATCACTCTATATCTGAGAGGTTTGTACTTCAGAAAGGTTACAGGATGAACCACTGCCAGGTAACGCTCAACACAGATCAGACACTGAAACACAGGACGGCCAGTGATGACAAATCCTTCTATAAATAATTTGAATGGTAAGAGACTAAAAAAACTACATGAGAGTACATTGATCAAACTATTCAGACAGACACCAAGCTCACAAACAGAGAGATTGAGGATGAAGAACTCTGATGCGACTCCACTTCCTCTTCCTGTGATGATGAGCCATATAACATAGGAGTGGTGTTGGAAGTCCAAACAACAAACAAATGGTGTGTACACTAATGTCCAGACTGTCCATTAACTCAAAGGACTGAGTTGTGGAGTTTGTAGATGTCTCAGTTGTGGTGAAGTTCACTGTAAAGTTATTCATCTCTGTGTTTGTCTTGCTCAGTTCAGCAGCCGACAAAACATAATAATGTAACTATGATTTATGAGAAGAGAGAAGTGTAAATTAAGTTCACATCCAATCCATAAGTCTACACATTTTCCAATTTAAACTCAAATACCCAGAGCACATCATTGTTAAATATGCAAAAAAAATGGCAGTAGCTATTTATAGCCTACAAAAACAACCTCTTTCTATTCTTACCACTTGTTTCACTTGAATGAATTTTAAATAAATTATTTCTTTTCAGTGAAATACTCATTAAACTTGCCCTACAACAAAACCGAATCAACACAGTTTAAATGTTTCTGCTTATTAATTGTAAAAACATAAAAACATGTAATTGACTCAACAATTCGAGTTTATCACCTGAAGAGTGAATGTCCGGTCTCTCTGGATGTGTATAAATCTCTGTGCTGTGTTTTGTACTGTGACTTCAGATGCCACATGTGTGTATGATTTAATTTGCTGCACGTCACATAAAACACTAGGTATGCAAAAGAAAGCAATTTTGCATTTAAAAGACGTCTAATAGGCGTTTAATAGCTAAATCGTGACTACAGATTGACCATGTCATGAAATTACACTTACATTTTGTAGATATTATTGACATTGGTAACATGATGGGACATCAACCATCTCATGCGCTGCCTTGGACAAAAACTACAATGAATCAGTTTTGACTATAAGTGGGCTACAGATACCATAGAAAATGTCAAAGAAATGAAACCAAACACCTTGTAATCACTGTTGACTTTGCTAGCATGATGGAATATCATACATCTCGAAAGTTATTTTGGCAAAAACGACATGTAAGCAAATTCAAGGTTATTTGGTCTGGAAGTGGGTTACTCATATCGGGTCTATAGCATTTATCAACATTTGTCAACTGCTCCTTAATTGTTTTACATTGCATTTTATTTTCAAGCTTTTGGCAGACCTTTTTAAGCAGTGACTTATCCAACGCATTCTCATCCTAGGGCGTCATATACTGACACTTTTGACATTTCGTCTACATCCAACGCACATGGCACCCTTTAGCGTCAATATGACACGTATAGAGCTTTGTTCGGTTATGGTTAGGTTTAGGTCTGGGGTAGGGTTAGGGTTAGACCGCTAGGAGGCGCCTTCTGGCCCATATTTATCTGCGTCTCATATTGACGCTAAAGGGTGCCATGTGCGTTGGATGTAGACGATATTTCAAAAGCGTCAGTATATGACGCCTTGGGATGAGATCGGGCTGGATTTATCGGACATTTAATGTATACATTTTGCCAGTATAAGTGTTCAAAAAATCAATAATCACTCATATCTGTAAAAAGGAAATTACCAGTGGAACAATTTTTGTTCAGTCCTCCCAAATCATATTAATTTATCTGACACTAAACAACACAGGTGCTACTTATACAACACCTAAAATGCAAATTCTTAGACTGAGAATATATAAGTTAGAGAGGGAATAAATGCTTTAGACATTTGTGTTGACAGGAAGTCAAGATTGTTGCTATAATCTCTTTGGCAACCATCAATAGAGAAAAGGCGACACTGGGTCATGATGTGTTTTATTAGAATAACAATCTACAAAAAGTACATCAGTAAATCAGTTTGTAACAATGAACACTAAACCGGTTCTGAACCACTTTACACGTCCAAGACACAGAAGCCACATTAAAGGTACATTTACACAGACTTTTCATTGTGAGGAATCACATTTAAAGAGGAATCACAATGTAACTTATGTGTTACGTTTATGACACAATGTTAAATCTGGTAAAAAAAATATGCAGTAGATGCAATTGGCATGATATCAAAGTTTAAGGATACTCATGACTGGAGTTCAGATAAGCGAAATTGTGTTGTGGCCTACTATTCTGAAACAGAAGTCAGTTCTTGTGACGTAAGAACCCATGTGCAGCTTTATTCAAATAAACATGAACAAAATAAACAAGGACTTGAACAAAACCTAACACCGATAGTGTTACAGGGAACAAAGCTTGACAAGAGACAATAGTAAAATGAGGGTGTAGCAAGGTTCGTTGTTATGTGAAGAAAGAGGCGGGAGCCGGCGAACATTCAACACTTAATAAACAAAACAAATAAATAAACAAATACAAAAATGAAAGTATAAGCCAGCAGCCCCTCGCGGACGACTGCTGGCCACACAAAACAGAAATAAAACACAACATAAAATCAGGCCTGTTCCTCTCTCGATCTACACTGTCGTCGCTCCTCCTTTTATGCTTCCACTCCTCCGTGAGAGATACGAAATACGTCGTGCAGGTGTCGCTCATCAGTAATCACGCCACTGGTCTCGCGCTGTTCTCTCACATCCCTCGACCTCGTCCTGCTCACCACAGAGTGCTATATATACACAAAGACTAATGACTTAAGCTTCCAGGAAGTTGTTATGCATTGTGCTAAGAAGCGTCATTCAAATCCTCTGTACACTACAGCGCACTCCGTTCGGAGAGATTCAGCTCTCAGTTCAATGAGTCGAATGCTACCACCTTGAGTTCCCTCTCAGTCCGGTCACGTTCGACGTAGTCGGACGTACCGTACTTATTGGGATCACGCTTAGGGAGCCTGTCATCTTTGAGAATTGATAAAACGAGCCAGTGCACACATTGGCGTGCAAGCTTTGAATCCACGCTCTGCTTAGGCTGCTTGGGCTTACAGCACGCTAAAGCAGCTTTTGAGGATAGTTCATGTTCTCATTTCTCGAGAACATGATTATCGCGGTGTTGAGATCGAGACTCGCCTTCGTCCGCTTCAACAGCTTGTGTGTCCTTTTACCTCACACTGAACATTTAAAAAACTTTTAGTCTTTTATGTACAAACCGGATTCAGACAATGATGGAGAGACTCAAGAAGAAGTGACAACATGTAGAAAGCAACAGGACATTTCTGAATGGTTTGTTGAAGAATTTAGGCAGCTGATGTGGAGTTAACTATCGTCTAGTCATTGATTAGCCTATTCTGTCATGATAATCTATAAATCGGGGGTGGGTTTTATGTACATTTTAGGGTTAGTGATGTCTCTAACCCGGGAGGAATGTCGTGTAGTCCCTACCAGCCGTTTGTTGTAGTCCTTAAAAAGCAATTTCTTTCAAAGCAAATATCTTCCTTTGCTTTGAACTTCGAGCGTTGTAACTTTACAGATGTTGTTTAAGCTCAAACAACAACATTACATACTAACTAAAGTTAGAAAAGTGAAATCATAATCAACCACCCCTTTAAATTGCTCCCAACCGGTCCAGCTGGCTCCTCTGTACCAGCATACTCGACGTACGATGTCAGCGCTATTTGCTACACTTCGGTGTTGAGCGAATGTGCCCCTGGCAGGCTGGCGGCAGTGTTGTAGTCGAGTCACCAACTGTCGAGTCCGAGTCGAGTCTCGAGTCCCAGTGTTTGAGTCCGAGTCACCAAAGAAGAGTCCGAGTCGAGTCCAAGTCGAGTCACCATTACCTGATTTCGAGTCCGAGTCGAGTCTCAAGTCCTGTGTTCGAGTCCGAGTCGAGTCTCGAGTCCTGTGTTCGAGTCCGAGTCGATTCTCGAGCCCCCAGTGCCTATTATGTCTCCACTCTGGCACCTTTAAAGAGCTGATAAAATGTATAAAAGAGGTTCTACATTAAACAAAAATGACACCACTGTCACGATTGCAAAGGGAGTTTTGACCATGTCATGAAATTACACTTACATTTTGTAGATATTATTGACATTGGTAACATGATGGGACATCAACCATCTCATGCGCTGCCTTGGACAAAAACTACAATGAATCAGTTTTGACTATAAGTGGGCTACAGATACCATAGAAAATGTCAAAGAAATGAAACCAAACACCTTGTAATCACTGTTGACTTTGCTAGCATGATGGAATATCATACATCTCGAAAGTTATTTTGGCAAAAACGACATGTAAGCAAATTCAAGGTTATTTGGTCTGGAAGTGGGTTACTCATATCGGGTCTATAGCATTTATCAACATTTGTCAACTGCTCCTTAATTGTTTTACATTGCATTTTATTTTCAAGCTTTTGGCAGACCTTTTTAAGCAGTGACTTATCCAACGCATTCTCATCCTAGGGCGTCATATACTGACACTTTTGACATTTCGTCTACATCCAACGCACATGGCACCCTTTAGCGTCAATATGACACGCATAGAGCTTTGTTCGGTTATGGTTAGGTTTAGGTCTGGGGTAGGGTTAGGGTTAGACCGCTAGGAGGCGCCTTCTGGCCCATATTTATCTGCGTCTTAAATTGACGCTAAAGGGTGCCATGTGCGGTGGATGTAGACGATATTTCAAAAGCGTCAGTATCTGACGGCTTGGGATGAGATCGGGCTGGACTTATCGGACATTTAATGTATACATTTTGCTAGTATAAGTGTTCAAAAAATCAATAATCACTCATATCTGTAAAAAGGAAATTACCAGTGGAACAATTTTTGTTCAGTCCTCCCAAATCATATTAATTTATCTGACACTAAACAACACAGGTGCCACTTATACAACACCTAAAATGCAAATTCTTAGACTGAGAATATATAAGTTAGAGAGGGAATAAATGCTTTAGACATTTGTGTTGTCACTGTCACGATTGCAAAGGGAGTTTATTTACTGATTTGACATATACACTTTGCAACACACGACGCCATCAAACAACTTTACGACACCATCAAAAGCATGTGTTTAGTTTAATTGTTGTGATTGAGAGACCCCTAGCGTAGACAATTTACAAATTGCATCTTTAATCATGCTGCATTTTCATGTTGCATTTAAAAGCATCAGATTTGAAAGCATGGTACTACTCAGCCTTGCACGGCGAGGCCTCATCAAAATGCCTCCATGGCTAAATACCCTTTCAATGGGTGCACTGGTGGCAGGAATACAGAATACCTGTGTGACAAGCTGATAGTGTGCAGGGAACTTGGCTTTGTGTTGCTGCCAAAACCCAAAGCATGGGACTGAGTCCTGCTCGGCGATCAAGTCAAGATATGCAGTCAACTGAGCATGGACAGATGGCTTGTTGTTAGAGGAGGAGGGAGTCTTCCGATAGTGGGAGAAAATTTTCAGCTTTTCTGAGGGGTCTCAGGAGGAGATGCTGGAGCATCACCTACCCCTGGCCCGGTTTGCAGCGGCTGATGATGATGACTGTTGTTTCTCGCCTTCTGCTTTGATATACTCTGAAACAAAAGGTGGCAGGAGAGATATGTTATACATATGTTATTAAATGGGTTTACATATTAAATGTGGACATAAAACTCATAGAGGTAAACAAGAAAAAAAAATTATCACCTTTTATTTGACTCTTTAGTTTCCCCTTTAATGCTATTGTCCAGCTGCACATCATGTTCTAGCCACTGGAAACCAAATGCTGGGTCCAACACAGATGCTACAAAGTAGGCAATAGTGAAAGGAAATTTGGTGGGACCTCTTCCTTCATCTGGCTCACATCCCAGCATCATCACTGCACTGAAGATCTCTGTGAACCTTGCTTTTATGAAGTTCTCCAGAGCTCTCACCAGCGGTCCACAGTATCTGACTCTTCCACTTATTTCCTGCAGATGACTGTGCAGAGTGGGGACACAGGGCACAACAACACTGACAGTGACAGTTTTCTCTCCCCGAGTCAGGTTGGTTGCCTCTAAGAATGGATCGAGAACTTCAATCAGTTCTTTAAGCTGAGCATATTCTCGCTGTGATACGATTAGACTTTTGTGCCCCTCTGAGTCCAACACATATGCTAGGTTTTGTATGTCAAAATTCACATATGCCTTTACTTGCTTCAAAGTGGAATTCCATCGCGTAGCATTTGCTGTTGGAACTGTTGCATCACCGAAGTATGCTTCAAAGCAGTCTTTAAATGAGGTGCCGCTGTGGAGGAGGTTGGCTGTACGGGACAGCTTGGCTAGGGTGCCTGACAGCCCACTGGCTTCTTTCAAACCATCTTTTATGACCAACTGCAGTGATGTGTGAAGCACGACAGTCTCTGCATCTTACAGTTCTCATCCAAAGTGGCATTGACTGTCTCTAGATCTTCTGGTGTCAGGTCTTGCCAGATTTTATCCTCCGACTCCATGAATGTCCTGGGATCATGAACTTCTGCAGCCTCATCTTCCTCTGGCTCTGGCAGAAATCTGGCCTGGAATGCCTTCCTCATGTTTGACGCATTATCAGTGATGACAAAGTTGATCTTATTCTTAATAAGATACTCTTCAGCACAGCATTCAAACATCATTGCAATCTTTTCTCAGGTGTGTTTGCCATGGACCCTTTCGCAGGTAAGAAGATATGACTGAAGGCTGAGTACATGGTTTACCTCAGTCACTGTGTGTGCTGTCACTCCAAGGAATTGCCGCATCTTGCGATCACTCCAAATGTCTGTAGTAACAGCAACACTCGATGCTTCTGCCAGCTGGCTCTTTATCCATTTCTTCTGAACTTTTACCATTCCTGGAATGGTAACAGAGGAGATAGTAGATCTTGATATAGGCCTATACTGAGGGTCCAGGACATGAAGGAAGTGCCTAAAGTCCTCATTGTCAACAATGGAAAAAGGCAAGCAACAGCTAATGATAAGATCTTTTACAAGGGCATCACTTATAGCCTTTTGACGTGGATGTTTGGTGTCGTAGATCCCTTGTTGTCCAGCATGGAAAAATGATGTAATAGCACTCTGACCTGAAGCAGCTGGTGTCACATGTGATGCAACGGAAGCACAGTATTGTTGGTACCTAGCGGGAGAAATGGTATACACTTAAGCCAATAAACTCAGCAAAAAAGAAACGTCCATTTTTCAGGGACACTGTATTTTAAAGATACTTTGTAAAAATTAAAATAACTTATTAATTAATGAGCTGGGTTTTTTTGAAGATTAAATACACTATAGTCACTAAATTTTATACTCTCTTTTTCAAAGTACATTACATTTTAATTATGTATTGGTATATAAAGACAGTTTAAGCCAATTTGAAAAAAAGGTCTTTAGACAATTCTTACTTACACAACGCGTTGAGCGCGTCCGTCTTTGGCGCAACGCCAGCCATAGCACGAAAGCACAGTTTGAATTTGGCAATTATGTCACTTGTCACTGTACATTCGCTCCTTAGTGGTCAGCTCAGCTGCTAAAAATCTAAATTGCTGATGAGATGTCGAGGAACTTATCCACTGTTAAATGAGTGTTACGTTATCCCTCCACCCCCCCCCCCCCCCCCCCCCCATCCCCTCATCAGTGTTTCACTGTACGTTAGACATCGTCGACATCTGATGCCAAATAGGCAGACATCGCTCAACTCTAGCTTCCTCTTTTTATTATCATATATGCATTAGTCAATAATAGTTTTTTTTAAGCTAATGTTAGCCAATGGAAAGCATTTTACTTACTTTTCTGGGTGCATCCGTGTCAGATGTCTGTTAAAGTTAGAAGTTGTCCCAGTCTTTTCCTCAATTGTGCGATTACACACACAACATTTAGCACTGCTCTTTCCAGCATTAGATGCAAAGTCCGTGTAGGCGAGATGATCTGCTGTCATCACTTTAGTTCACTTGCGAATTGCTACAATGGTACAAGTTTTTTTTTTTTTTTTGCATTTATTTATGATTGATTCTGTGAGTAACATTTAATGGATCATCAAACGCTTTTGAGTCTGATAGGCATATCAAATAAACCTACAGCCTATGGGCAGGAGGACCTCTTTCCTAAATGAAACTACATTGAGTTGATCAAACTTAAATAATTGAATAGATGACACTATTTAAACATTTTATGTTAGACTCATTAAATATAAAAATGAATTACTCCTAACTAGATATAAGTAAAGTGAACCAAATTTAAATGTGTCATATCTATGATGAGCTTTTGAGTGATGTATATGGAGCAAGTGTTCTTAACCAATATTCGAATATGCATATGTTTTGCCTACTGTATATGCATAAATATTGGATAATTTGATGGATCGTTTTTGTGTTTGAATGTGTCATTTTGAGTAGAAAATGAACTCCAAATGTCACAAAATGGCAAGTTACTAAACCTAACAACAAAAGCAATGATACATCGGTGTAAATACAGCTGGAAAACAGTGAAAAATCAACCTCATTAAATTATTCAAGGCCCAGTGCATGATGGGAACACCAGTATCAGAAAAGTTGAATAATTTTACGTTGATATTTACGCTTTAATTTCTACACAATTGAATTGAGTACTAATATAGAATTTACTTCTTCTTTTTTTTATTATTATTGCCTGAACTAACTTTTTCTTGTAAATTACATTGTTTTTTTCTGTAGTATTTACTTCACCACAAAATCATTTTTATCAGTGATTTATTTGAATAAACAAACAACAGACTATTGGCAAAAACTTAAATTGTTAAACAAATGTAATGGTGTATTTCATTAATAACTGATTTGCAGATAATCGTAATTAGCGTGCAGATCACTGACTTGCACATATAACATAACCAAAACCACCACATCAAGCTGTAACTATAAGTCAGTGAGTAATTGTGGCCCTTTAATGCTACACAGGAAAAAGAAAAGCAATATATCAGCTCCAAAAACTGAATTTATAATTTTACAGTATAATAAAATAAAAAATAACTGCATGGGGAAAATTCATTTCTCGTTATTCCATTCCAAATAGGAAATTAAATGATCAGATGATACACGGACCCTGCTCTTATGCACCATGCAATTGTGATATATGATTTAATTGTTTTTAATAATTTTAAATAATTGATTAAAAAATTGACTGTTAAATTAAATAATTGTATGCTAAATAAAATAATGTCTGAAACCACCACTCACTTTTAAGTTACTATGCACAATATTTGAAGCAGAAGTATGTTCCAGCGACCCCATTGATGTGAGCTACAGTAGGCTATGACAGATTATTTTAGCATGATGTATTTCTCATTGATAAATACAGTGCAAATAGCCTAGTTCCGTCTCTTTGGATAAAAGGGAAGTGAGAGAAAAACAGAGAGATTGAGGATGAAGAACTCTGATGCAACTCCACTTTCTGGTCCTGTGATGATGAGCCATAGGAGTGTATTATAAGACTAAAAAACAATGATGTCCAGATGTCCAGTTCATTTTCCCAGTGGAATGAGTTGTGGAGTTTGTAGATGCTTCAGGTGTGGTGAAAGTTCACTTTAAAGTTATTCATCTCCTCTGACTTTTTCTTATCAGTTCAGCAGCTTACAAAATGTGGGTAATGTAACCATGATCTAAATATAAAATGTATACAAAATATGGATCTATATTCAGAAGAAATTTTGTACATTTACATTCAAGTGAAAACTGCTGTTTATGGAGCGCCGCGCAACTCTTGCACGATTCATCTCACTCTGCTGCCCGCTTTCTCTTCCAGTGAATTCACAAAAAATGACATTACATTTTTCCATCTACTGATTTTAATGTTAACAAAGTGTCATTGTTTGCAGTATTGTTGTGGTTGAAAACAATACATTTTGGCACCTACAAAGTGAAAGCGTACTCAGTTACTAACGTAACCTCGGTTCTCTCTAGAGAGAGGAACGAGTACTGCGTAGTAAGACTACGCTTTGGGGAAAATTCTTTTCCACGAGAATACTGAAGCCAAAAATTATTCTTAATTTTGTATAAATGTAAAACGCGTTGCCGCAGCATACAGACATAGGTGAGGCAGCTCGCGTGCCGATTGGCTGCTGTGCGGGCAACTGCTTGAGCCTATCGAGCGAGACCTAGAGTGACGTCACACCCAATGAGGGCGCTTCGCGCCCTTCTGCGTCACGTCCCGCCGAAACGGGCGTGGCTTAGGGCTATAAATTGCGCTCGCAGGCTAATTTCTCTGATTTTTAACAGTGAAGCAACCAGAGTGCATGCACGGCAGGATACGCAGTACTCATTCCTCTCTCTAGAGAGAACCGAGGTTACGTTAGTAACCGAGTACGTTCTCTTACGAGAGATACTCTCGTACTGCGTAGTAAGACTACGCTTTGGTGAACATAATGTAAAACGCCGTGAATGCCGGGATCCGACACCATAGACCCAGATCAATCAGCTGGGGTTCATACAGTGCATAATCACCCAGGGGACTCACAGGGAATCCTGAAAAAAGGGGGTTTTAGCCACTATCTTCCAAAAAATGGCGGCTCAGAGCAGCCCTGCTATTTATCATAGCCATATCAAAGACTGAGACTTCAGTCTAACAACTTTTGGCCATACCAGACCGATAGTAACCTGGCTTGTAGAGCGGGAACCTCTAGGTTATAAAACCTTATAAATGTAGACGGGGAGGCCAAGGCTGCCGCCATACAGATATCTTGCAAGGCAATCCCACTTGACCAGGCCCACGAAGAAGCCATGCTTCTCGTGGAGTGCGCTATGACACCCAAAGGGCATTGTATGCCCTTGGTTGTGTAAGCTAGAGCTTTAGCGTCCACAATCCATCTGGATAGGCTCTGTTTCGAAGCGGCTAGTCCCTTAGAACGCCCGCTGAACGAAACAAAGAGCTGCTCCGTCTGTCTGAAGGCAGACGAGCGAGACACAATAAGCTCTTAATGCCCTGACCGGGCAGAGAAAACTCTCGTCCCTCATTTTCCCCAGTGACCAGTAGGGCAGACAGGGAAATTACCTGTGCCCTAAACGGTGTATTTAGGGATTTTGGGACATAACCATGCTTAGGTTTGAGTATAACCCTAGTATAACCCTAATAAGTCATTAGGCCCAAACTCCATGCACGTAGCACTCACTGAGAGCGCGTGTAAGTCCCCAATGCGCTTCACTGAAGCGAGAGCCAGAAGAAACACCTTCTTGAACGACAGGTGTTTAATATCAATCTCCTGTAAGGGCTCAAACGGACGACCCTTCATGGCTTCCAGCACCGTAGAAAGGTCCCATATGGGAACTGTGGGAGGTCTGGGGGGATTCAGTCTCTTAGCTCCTTTTAGGAACCGAATGACTAAATTGTTCCTTCCTATAGACTGGCCAAGCGCTGTTTCAGAGAACGCCACTATGGCCGCCACATACACTTTGAGCGTGGAAGGGGACCTTCCCTTATCCAACAGCTCTTGTAGGAAAGATAGAACCTCTGCCACTCCGCAATCTGGGGGTGACACGCCACGAGCTGTGCACCAACCAGAAAATACTGACCACTTAGAGGCATAGAGACGTCGCGTAGACGGAGCTCTGGCCTGCGTGATCGTGTTTAACACTCCCTGTGGGAGGTCAGCGGATACCCGTTGATGGCCCACACGTGAAGGGACCATAGTTCCGGGTGAGGATGCAAATTGAACCATTGGCTTGAGAAAGGAGATCCCTCCTCAGAGGCACTGGCCACGGGGTGGTGCTTGCTAACTGCATCACAACTGGGAATCAGGGCTGGTTCAACCAGAGTGGCGCTACCAGCAGCACTGAGCATCCTTCCTCCCTGATCCGTTCCACCACCTGGGTCAGGAGGGAGACAGGGGGAAAAGCATAAAGAGGACGACGAGGCCACGAGTGGGCCAGGGCGTCCTCGCTTTTAGAGAAAAATTCTGGACAGTGAGCGTTTTCCTGAGACGCAAACAGGTCTACATCCGCTCTGCCGAATTTCTTCCACAGCAGCCGTACTGTCTGTGGGTGCAAAGACCATTCTCCTGTCGGAACGTGGTTCCTGGACAGTCTGTCTGGTCCAACATTCAGGAGCCCTGGCACATGCGCTGCTTTCAGTGAGAGCAGGTTGCTGCGTGCCCATATCAGGAGGCATCTGGTTAGCCTGTACAGAAACAGGGACCTGAGGCCGTCCTGGCGATTTATGTAGGATACCACTGATATGTTGTCTGAACGTACCAGGACGTGGCACCCCGTTATCAGGGGGATGAAAGCGCGTGAGCGCTTTGCTCACTGCTAACATCTCGAGGCAGTTTATATGAAGGAGCTTCTCCCGCTCTGACCATAGGCCAAACAGCGGTCTGCCCTCGAGCAGCGCTCCCCATCCTGCGTTGGATGCATCCGTAGACACCACCCTCAGTCTCGAGGAAGTCCCCAGGCTTACACCTGAATGGTACCAGTCTTTCAACCTCCAAGGGTTTCAAAGCGGCAACGCATTGCTTGATTGACCTTGAGGTGAAGCCGACCGGTGGCCCACGCACTGTGAGGCACCCTCCCTTTGAGCCAGAGCTGCAGCGGGCGCATGCGCAGCAGGCCCAGCTGGAGGACTGATGATGCTGAGGCCATCAGACCTAGCATCTTTTGAAATCTCTTGAGAGGGACTACAGCGCCGCAGCGGAAAGAGCTGACTGTGCACTGAATATGTAGTGCGCGCTGTGGCGACAGCTGTGCTGTCATCGACAGCGAGTTCAGTTCTATTCCCAGAAAATAAATAATCTGTCTGGGGAATAGCGAACTCTTTTCCCAGTTCACTGTGAGACCGAGATTCTCGAGGTGATCCAGTAACATAGCTCTGTGCGCCATGATCTCTGAATGAGATTGGGCTAGAATGAGCCAGTCGTCCAAATAGTTCAGCACTCGAACGCCCCGGAGTTTGAGGGGAACGAGCGCTGCGTCCATGCACTTTGTAAATGTACGGGGGTGCCAGGGACAAGCCGAACGGCAAGACTGTGTACTGATATGCCTGACCCTCGAAGGCGAATCTCAAAAATCGCCTGTGACGTGACGCAATCTTAGATCTATTGACACAAACCAGTCCCCTTGGCGAACATGCGCGAGGATTTTTCTGGTCGTGAGCATCTTGAACTGGCGCTTCATAAGCGCTTTGTTCAGTTGCCTCAGATCTAGTATGGGTCTTAGAACTCCGTCTTTCTTGGGTACCAGGAAGTATCTGCTGTAAAGCCCCCCTTCGCTCTGAGCTTGAGATAAAGGTTCTAATAGCCCCTTTGCTCAGAAGTTTCTGAATTTCGGCTCGAAGTAGATGTGCTACTTTCGATTCTACCGAGGTCTCGACGTGACAACCATAGATGCCTCTCAGACACGGTGAGCGCGGCCATGCTCCGTCCTATGGCCTGTGCTGCGGACTTAGAGGCGCGGAGAGCAAGGTCCGTAGCGCTCCTCAGGTCCGCCACGCAGATCGCTTCAGGTCCTTTCTCGTCCAGCTTGCGGAGGAGATCAGCCTGGTAGATCTGGAGCGTGTCCATTAGCGGTGTGAAAGCGCGGTGGAGCAGGGATGACGTCATGCGGCAAGCCTTTGAGGCAGCGGCATCTTAGCACGCCGTCCAGCGGAGGGCGGGCATAAGTGCGCTGCGATCGGCTCCTCGACTGGCGGCAGGGAGAGGTAACCTCTGTTCTTGGCGTCGTCGACAGCGGAGAACGCCAGTGAAACAGAAGACCTTGTCCCTGGTTGAAAACGGGAAGCTTCAAGCCCTAGCGACCTCTTCGTGAAAATCAGGAAGGAAGGGCGCCGGCTTGGATGCAGGTGAAGAGCGCTCCCCGGGCAGGAAGTAGCCGTCCAGTCGGTTGTGGGCGGGCTGCTCAGGCGAAACCCAGTCAAGCCAAGGCACGCCGTGACTTGAGTGAGCACGCGAACTAGCTCCGCCTCGATGCTAGCTCTCTTTCCCGTCGAAGCACAGACCGGAGGCGCGAGATCCTCAGAGCTCGCCCAATCCTCACTGCCTGACGCCAGGATAGAGCAGGAATCCCCATCTCGCTGCATCGCATCAACCTCGTCCGCGTCGGCGACAGAAGCGGCGGCAAGCTGCGGCCGCTGTCCGTCAGGGATCGACGACGAAGAAGCCGGTGACGTAGTTTGCGGGTGCACCGGTGAGCTTTGACGGCTGGGAGATGGTTCCGGGATCCGCTGAGCACGGCGCTTTTTACGGCGCGGCACTACAGCGGGTAAACACGGGCTCTTGGAATGATGCCAAGCGAGTCCGCAGAGTCGCTAAAGGCAACAGCTCGCAGTGAGGGCAGCCGCCGTCGGCGAGCGCGAGAGCCGCGTTTTGCTCACCCAGGCAGGAAACGCAGGTAAAATGGCGGTCCCCGTCGCTGAGTGTGGCTCTGCACGAGCCGCAGGAAGGCATCTTAAAAAAGACGCTACTCTTTTAGATAGAGTGTGTGTCGCGCCGGCGAGCACACACTAGCAATTGAGAAAAGGATATAGGCGCCGGATAGCGCAGCAGGAAGGCGATGAAGGCGGCGTGGCCAGCAGCTTCTCGACTCGTTCCGCTGAGATGCTTCTTCGACGGCGCGGCTTCTCCTCAGATCCAGCGAAGTGATGTCTTTGCTGAAGGATTAAAAATCAGAGAAATGAGCCTGCGAGCGCAATTTATAGCCCTAAGCCACGCCCATTTCGGCGGGGCGTGACGCAGAAGGGCGCGAAGCGCCCTCATTGGGTGTGACGTCACTCTAGGTCTCGCTCGATAGGCTCAAGCAGTTGCCCGCACAGCAGGCAATCGGTGCGCGAGCTGCCTTGCGTATGTCTGTATGCTGCGGCAACGCGTTTTACATTTATACAAAATTAAGGATAATTTTTGGCTTCAGTATTCTCGTGGAAAAGGATTTTCCCCAAAGCGTAGTCTTACTACGCAGTACGAGAGTATCTCTCGTAAGAGAACCCAGACTCTCTGAACGTCATGTAGACTGACTATATATATTTATGACTTGTGCTGCACGAAAACATTTACCGTATGGAAACGCACTGATGTATCACACACGTTACATTTAAAACACAAAAATCTGTGTTAATTCTATAATTTCGAAGAAAGAGAGAGTTTTACAGCCCGGTGCAGATAAAGAACAGGCTGAACCAAAACCAGCCAGCATATAACTGATCAAACCAATGGACCAAAGTGCCCTAATAATCTGTTTTTTCAGAATGGTAACAACTCCTATGATTATAAATGGGACAAACATAATAGCCATGCTCACAGTAGTTATTAGAATGAGATAAAATGCTCTTCTCTTCATGCAGTTTTCCTTCTCTCTCCCTCTCTCTCCTGGTCCTGACTGCTTCAGAGCTCTGAGAACAGCCACAAGACAAAACAACTGAATGGAGAGGAAGAGGAGGAAATGCACTGACAAGAACAATGTAGGTTTTAAGTTGTCAGAAAATATCAGGCACAGTAAACAGGAGCCAAGAATAGATATCCAGCTTACAGTGCAGCAGATCACTCTATATCTGAGAGGTTTGTACTTCAGAAAGGTTACAGGATAAACCACTGCCAGGTAACGCTCAACACAGATCAGACACTGAAACACAGGACGGCCGGTGATGACAAATCCTAGTAAAAAGAATTTGAATGATAAGAGACTAAAAAAACGAAATGACAGTGCACTGATCAAACTAGTCAGACAGACACCAAGCTCACAAACAGAGAGATTGAGGATGAAGAACTCTGATGCGACTCCACTTTCTGGTCCTGTGATGATGAGCCATATAACATAGGAGTGTGTTGGAAGACCAAACAACAAACCAATGGTGTATCCACAGATGTCCAGACTGTTCATTAACTCAAAAGACGTAGAAGAGTTTGTAGATGTCTCAGTTGTGGTGAAGTTCACTGTAAAGTTATTCATCTCTGTGTTGGTCTTCCTCAGTTCAGCAGCCGACAAAACATAATAATGTAACTATGATTTATGAGAAGAGAGAAGTGTAAATTAAGTTCACATCCAATCTGTAAATCTACAAATTTTCCAATTTAAACTCAAAGAACCAAAAGCACATCATTGTTAAATCTGCAAAAAATGGTTATACAAAGGCAGTAGCTATTTATAGCCTACAAAAACAACCTCTTTCTATTCTTACCACTTGTTTCACTTGATTGAATTTTAAATCAATTGTTATTTCTTTTCAGTGAAATACTCAATAAACTTGATCTACAACAAGACCGAATCAACACAGTATAAATGTTTCTGCTTATTAATTGTAAAAACATAAAAACATGTAATTGACTCAACAATTTGAGTTTATCACCTGAAGAGTGAATGTCCGGTCTCTCTGGATGTGTATAAATCTCTGTGCTGTGTTTTGTACACTGACTTCAGATGCATGTGGCATGTGTGTATGATTTAATCTGATGCACGTCACATAAAACACCAGGTATGCAAAAGATAACATATATAATCAAAAAGACAGACAATTTTGCATTTAAAAGACGTCTAATAGGCGTTTAATAGCTAAATTGTGACTACAGATTGACCATGTCATGAAATTACACTTACATTTTGTAGATATTTTTGAACTTGGTAAGATGATGGAACATCAACCATCTCATGCGCTGCCTGGACAAAAACTACAATGAATCAGTTTTGGCTATAAGTGGGCTACAGATACCATAGAAAAAGTCAAAGAAACGAAACCAAACATCTTGTAATCACTGTTGACTTTGCTAGGATGATGGAATATCATACATCTCGCAAGTTATTTAGGCAAAAACGATGTAAGCATATTCAAGTTTATTTTGTCTAGCAGTTACTCATTTCGGGTCTATAGTTAATCTAGACGGTGTAATGATGGCTATTGCTTGCTTTGGGGATAATCTTTTTGATTATAATTTCAACAGCAAATGCAGATTTTGTTTTGTCAAATTAAATTTTGCAGACTTGTGTTTTAATTCCACTAAATATCACTGACTTTGACTTGACATTTTGCACAACATTTATCAACTGCTCCTTAATGCCCGACAGCAACTGGATTATTTTACATTGCATTTTATTTGCAAACTTTTGGCAGACCTTTTTAAGCAGTGACTTATCTCACATTCAATGTATACATTTTGCTAGTATAAGTGTTCAAATCAATAATCACTCAAATCTGTAAAAAGTAAATTATCACTAGAACAAATTTTGTTCAGTCCTCCCAAATCATATTAATTTATCTGAAACTAAACAACACAGGTACCACTTATTCAACACCTTAAATGCAAATTCTTAGACTGAGAATATAAAAGTCATATTACTTACAAGACTCTTACTTGTGAAACTCATTTACAGATGAATCACAATGTAACTTATGTGTTACGTTTATGACACAATCTTAAATCTAGTAAAAAATTGTAAAAAGAAATCAAAGTTTAAGGAGACTCATATGATGGTTCTTGTGTTCATAAACAAAATTGTGTTGTGGCCTACTACTCTGGGGTGCGTTTCCCGTACAACTATATAGCTCACTGCTTAACTACCATAGTACGATACATCATTGGAGAAATCAACTAGCTAGTCACGAGTGTTTCCCGAAACCGTATGTCGCAAAGTATCGTTCAACCACGTTGGTTTATGACGTCTCGCACGTGGTGGACTAATCACTTATTTTAATTAATCTGTTTGAGATCGAATTAACGCTAGATTTTGTCATTAAGTTACAGACATGGCATCTGAAGACCATTTCTAATTTTTCTCAGTTATTTTGATTTATTACCAGACTCAATATTTGGCTCGTTCTTACATAGTAGTGCACGTTCGCACATGCGCAGTCTTCAAAAACGGTGCTTTAAATCTCTTGACAAACTAAAAGACGTAAATTACATTTGTAAGTATTCTAAATAAATAACACGGGTTGTACTGAATGTCAGCTTGCTTATTTTGCTACAGATAAGGATTTATTCAGTCTACATCGCATGTAAACTATGCTTCTAACCACAGCTCGAGAGCTGTCGTTCCAACCACACAAGTTTGCGATGCTGTTTGCGAACGTTCGTTGGAACGATGGTTTCGGGAAACACCAAATCGTTGAACTATGCTGATAACGACGGAACTTGCGACCATAGTTGGCTAACGATGCTTTCGGGAAACGCAACCCTGAAAAAGAAGTCAGTTCTTGTGACGTAAGTCCACTGAGGCAGGTTGCAGTGAGAACCCATGTGCAGCTTTATTCAAATAAACATTTGAAAAAAAAGCATTTATTAGGACTCATGGGATATTATAAAAAAAATCCAAACTATAATAGCCTATAATAGCCTAGCCTACACATTTTTAAATTGTATCATATATTGCTGCCACAAGAACCATTTCAAATTTGTACGTGCTTTCTTCTCTTTCCCATTTTTGTTCGCTGAGGTGGAGCTGCGATGAAATATTGTTCTTTTAAATACTTTCCACCATTTCAGTAAGAAAAGTGTACGTCTTAAGTACGGTGCTCGGCAGTGATCAAAAAGGGTTTAAACATTGGATTTTGAATCTCTTAAACTCAGAGATGTGGATTCAGACGGCAATTAAATTACCACATGACCTGTTTGTCAAAAAACAGTAGGTACTAATTTGGCCAGGGATTTTTACGCGGGTTGGGTGAGAAAAAACACTGATATTATGGATTCGGACGGCACTAAAATCACCGTCTCACCCCTAGGCTATAAATGTTTGAAAAATACCATACAAGCCCATGAGAAACAATATTAGCGTCTGAATAGGATTTAACTGACAGTAGCCTATGCTTTCACTGGCCTTTAAAAGCGCTTTTTAATTAAATTAATAATAATTAATAATAATAATATAATTAAAAATCTAACAACAATCAGTGTAATGACAATTTTATTCTTTGCATGAAAACACTTGAATTAGCCTACCTGAATACTGTCTGGGTGTATTAAAACTTCAGAATTATATTCGTATAGACCTGCAACAGTGATAAGACAAAGCTAAGAGTGGTCCAGACCAACCTTACGAAAGTGTGACTTACAGAAGATATACTTAGCGTACGAACGTGTCGGGAATTCAGCCATAACGTTAAGAGAGAGGTTAAGGAATAGGTTAAGAACTACTTAGCGATAAGAACATTTTGGGACCGGGCCCAGCTCACTTAGCACGGCGTTCGTCGCTCGACTGGTCGAGACTGTTTTCCCAAGATGGCACCTGCCTGTATACCCGATGTGTACAGTCTTCGATTTTAACGATCGACTTGGTAACCTTGTTAATTACCCCTAGGTTCCTTTTTGCCGGAATTGTCCTTTAAGCTTCCAGGAAGTTGTTATGCATTGTGCTAAGAAGCGTCGTCATTCAAATCCTCTGTACGTCTACAGCGCACTCCGTTCATATCGGAGAGATTCAGCTCTCAGTTCAATGAGTTGAATACTTCCACCTTGAGTTCCCTCTCAGTTCGGTCACGATCGACGTAGTCGGACGTACCGTACTGATTGGGATCACGCTTAGGGAGCCTGTCATCTTCGAGTATTGATAAAATGAGCCAGTGCACACATTGGCGTGCGAGCTTTGCATCCACGCCCAGCCTCGTAGCGCGGGTATAAATACGGATGTGGATGCACTCACCACTTGTCTTTCACTTCGGAGCCGATCGCGGTCTTCATGACGGTGTCTCTGAAGAGTGTTGATTCATTCAACGAGCGAGTGTGTCGGTGCTTCTTCTGGAAGTCTCTCCCAGTGCTGGTGGTTCTACAGCGGGAGTGCAGCGGTGGTCGCGAGTCTTCTGAGCTCTCAACTGCTGTTTTAACAGCATTCCTTTTTGTGTTTGTATTTGTTACAGGCTGCACCATCCCTGTCAGTGTTGCAATGATCATTCCCCTGTGTGCTCCGGCACTGGTGAGAGTTTTTCATTTCCTGAAAGAGCAACACGGGTGCATTTGCGTATTTTTCAAGATGTCATTCCGTTGCATGACGTGTTTGAGCTTACAGCACGCTGAAGCAGCTTTTGTGGATAGTTCATGTTCTTGCAATGAGAGCATGAACTATCCACAAAAGCTGCTTCAGCGTGCTGTAAGCTCAAACACGTCATGCAACGGAATGACATCTTGAAAAATACGCAAATGCACCCGTGTTGCTCTTTCAGGAAATGAAAAACTATCGCGGTGATGAGATCGAGACTCGTGACTCGAGACTCGAAGGTGGAGTCCCCATTACCACGCTCCACCCTAGGGTGCTGTGTTGGATGGGTGATCAGAGGACCTGTCCGAGCCAGATCCAGAAATGTCAGCTATGCTGAAACGGGCCGCCGAGGCTGTCGGGCTCGTGTGGAATCCTCCACTGTGTCCTGAACAGTCTCGGATGGATGATTGGTTTCTCAGGGCGGGCCCTTTCAAGCCTTCTGAGCCGGGTCCCTGTCCTCTACCTCGCTGCCCCACCCCGGGTACGTCCGTGGTGTCCCTGGTCCCCCTGGCCCAGTTAGTAGAAGCTTAAGCGGTGGTATAATGCCCTTTTCACAAGATGTAAAATAAGTCTTTGATGTCCCCAGAGTGTGTCGGTGAAGTTTTAGGTCAAAAAACCCAACAGATATTTTTATATATCATGTTAAAATTGTCACTTTTTGAGGGTTAGCAAAAATGTACAGTTTTAGTGTCTGTCCTTTTTAACGCAAATGAGCTACCACTCCCGGCACAGGGGGCGGAGCTTCAACAGCTTGTGTCCTTTTACCTCACACAGACATGCACTGAACATTTCAATTTTTTTTAGCCTTTTTATGTTCAAACCTGATTCAGACAATGATGGAGAGACTCAAGAAGAAGTGACAACATGTAGAAAGCAACAGGACATTTCTGAATGGTTAGTCGAAACATTTATGCAGCTAATGTGGAGTGGAACTATGTTCTAGTCATTGATTAGCCTATTCTGTCATGATAATCTATAAATCGTGTTCCGGGGGGCGGGCTTTATGTAAATTTTAGGGTTAGTGATTTCTCTATCCCGGGAGAAATGTCGTGTAGTCCCTACCAGCCGTTTGTTGTAGTCCTTAAAAAGAAATTTCTTTAAAAGAAAATTTCTTCCTTTGCTTTGAACTTTGAGCGTTGTATCTTTGCAGATGTTGTTTAAGCTCAAACAGCAACATTACACACTAACTAAAGTTAAAAAAAGTGAAATCATAATCAACCACCCCCTTAAATTGCTCCCAACCGGTCCAGCAGGCTCCTCTGTACCAGCATACTCGACTTACGATTCAGTTCGGCCGACGTCCGCCCAAGTCAGCGCTTTCTGCTACACTTCGGTGTTGAGTGAATGTGACCCTGACAGGCGCGCAGACATCGCAGTCCTATTGTCGAAGGATGCTATTGAGCCGGTCCCTCCAGCCGACATGAAGACCGGCTTCTCTAGCCCGTACTTCATCGTACCCAAGAAAGGTGGTTAAGGCCAATCTTGGACCTGCAAGTCTTGAATCCGGCCCTTTTTAAAGATTCTGTTCAAGGTGCTAACGCAGAGACGCATTTTCGAATGCCCCATCCCCGAGATTGGTCTGCAGCGTTCGACCTGAAGAATGTGTACTTCAGATCTCTACCTCACGACAGCCTGTGGCCCAGGGAGAGTGGAGACTCCATCCCCAGGCGGTCCAGCTGTTCTGGGACTACTTTGGGGCCACACAGTTACATCTGTTTGCATCTCCGCACTCGTCCCATTGCCAGTTGTTTTACTCCCTGACTCCGGAGAACCCTTGGAATAGAGACACTGGCACACAGCTGGCCCGGGGCTTCCGCAGAGTTGCGTTTCCCCAGTGAGCCTTCTTGCACAGCCCTGTGCTAAGTCAGGTAGGAGAAGAAGCAGGTCTTGCTAGTTTCCCCTTATTGGCCCAACTGGACTTAGTTCCCTGAACTTATGCTCTTCTGGACAGCCTTTCCTGATCCATTCCTCTGAGAAATTCTCAGCTCCATTGGCACCATTGGCAGCCGCGCCCAGATCTCTGAAAACTTCATGTCTGGACCCGAAAGGACAGGATGCAGAGGTTCTAGGTATTTACCACAAACATGTCATAGATACCATCAGAAACAAGCTTCTTAAAGTCACTAACACTTCATCAAAAATAATAGGCCTTCCCACACCCAACTTGCCAGCTCTCATTGACGCTGCTATCATTCGCAGAGCAAACACCATCATAAAAAATCAGAGCCACCCGCTTAACTCATGTTTCACCCTTCTTCCCTCAGGTCGTAGATACAGACAGCTACCCCATAAAAAAATCACGGCCAGGGAGGAGCTTTGTAATCTCAGCTATAAGAGCTTTGAACTCACAGAAAGCCTAATTTATGTGTACAATGTGTAATATGTGTATGTTATGAGTGTTGAATGTTGCTCCTGTTACAGACTGTGGAAACAAATTTCCTCTATTGAGGACAATAAAGAATGAATATGAATATGGGATATGAATCACTTCTGCGAGACCACCCTCTATGAAGCATGTGTATGGGGTTGGACCGAGGCTTGTCTCCATCCACCCTCTAAGTGTATGTGGCCTTATTAACACAAATCATGATTTAGTGGATACAAATCCATGGGTAGCCCGCCTTGATCATCAGGTTCCTGAGGGGAGCGAGGATACTGAATCCCCCTCGCGCCTCCTCTTTACCTTCTTGGGACTTATCTCTGGTGCTACTGCACAGCAGAGACTTTCCCTTGAGCCACTGCAGGCAGCTGAGTTAAAAATCCTGTTTTTAAAGTAACAGTTCTCCTCCTTGCTTGCCTCTATCAAGAAGGTAGGGGACCTGCACGCATTTTTGGTCGACGAATCGCCCCTGGAATTCGGGACAGCCAACTCTCATGGTATCCTGAGACCCCGGCCTGGATATGCGCTCAAGGTTCCTACCTCTCCCTTAAAATGGAACCAGGTGGTGAGCCTGTAAGCGCTGCCTCGGAGGAGGCAGACCCAGTCCTGGCTTTTTTTTGTCCCTTCCGCTCCTTGCGGTTAGAACTGGACAGACTGCAAAGCCTCGGGACCGCAGACTAGCTCTTGTCTGCTACGGAGACCAGCAGAAGGGAAGGCTGTTTCCAAGGAGAGATTGGCCCACTGGATAGTGGTTGCCATCATCTTGTTGTGTTTACCCAATGTGCACCATGCCCACCTGTGTAGTGAGCCTCTCCAAAGAGAGAGTGTAGCTCCTTCCTGGGCAAAGACACAGGGTGCCTCGCTGACAGATGTTTTTAGAGCTGGGGGCTGGGAGACACCAAACACGTTTGCTAGAAAAATAGCCTATGTGTCGAGCCGGTTGCTTCCCATGGCCTCTCTTCATATGAAGCCAGTTCTACCAGAAAGACTCGGGAGAATAAATACTGTGACAATTAACATTTATTAAAAGCTCAGCAAGCAATCAAGTTCTTTGGCGTAGGCCCCGTCCGAAGCTTGCAATCCTAGGGTTCGGACTCTGCATATCCTGCCTGAAGACGAAGGCAGGGGCGCAGCCGACCCCCTGCGAAGTAAGGGAAGGGGCCATCTGGTGGTGGTGGTGGGGTGGATGGAGGAGAAAGACATCTTGGTGTTATGTGGAGGATGGAGGGAAGGACCCGTCTTGGAGGTGGTGGGGAGGGTGGAGGTGAATGGAGCGACAGCATCTGCGAACTCAGACGTGTATAAGTACCAACCTTTTATACCAAAAGTATAAGGATATGATTGGATAGATGAGAAGGTAATAAGTTACGTAACAATTGAGTCTTCCCGGCAGAACTTGCGCTAGAGCTTCATTTTCACTGTAAGCCTGGTTCGAAGTGTCGGCTTGCTGCGCCACTCCCCTCCTATGGACTGGATACGTGCCCCATTCTTGCTCCAGTAGAGTTCCTCTTTAGCCGAACCCTTTTGAGATCCTCCACACCCTTCGACAATGGACGTGGTGGTGCATCCGAGCATGCCTTTTTTTTGGAAAGCGTGCCTTTCTTTCCAACGAAAAGGCACTCTTTCCCAGTGTTAACAAGTCTGACTGAGTGGGTCTTGCGGAACAGTATTGACTTCCCTGGCCTAAGCCCTGTCCTATCTCCGCCTCAATAATGCGGGGGATCAGGAAGCTTTTGTCTAGGCACTGGAATGTGCAGCACTAGTGGCGTTTAATGGGGATCCCAATCAGTACGGTTCCCTTTCAGTTGTGACCAAACTGAAAGGGAACATCTCGGTTACATATGTAATCCTCGTTCCCTGAAGGAGAGAACGGAGACGTAGTCCCGTCCCCATTATTGCTGGACCACCGCTGACTCTGGGCTCCGCTCGGCTCCTCAGCAAAAAACAAGTGGTGCGTGCATTCACATCCGTATTTATACCCATGCTGTGGGGCGGAGCATGGATGAAAAACTTACACGCCAATGTGTGCATTGGCTCGTTTTATCAATACTCGAAGATGACAGGCTCCCTAAGCGTGATCCCAATCAGTACGGTACATCCGACTACGTCTCCGTTCCCTCCTTCAGGGAACGTTACGTAACCGAGACGATCTGCTGTCACCGCTTTAGTTCACTTGCGAATTGCTAGAATGGTACAAGTTTTTTTTTTTTGGCATTTATTTATGATTCATTCTGTGAGTAACATTGAATGTATCATCAAAAGCTGTTGAGTCTGATAGGCATATCAAATAAACCTATAGCCTATGGGCAGGAGGACCTCTTTCCTAAATTTAACTACATTGAGTTGATCAAACTTAAATAAATTTCATAGATGACGCTATTTAAATATTTGATGTTACTCATTAAATATAAATACGAATAACTCCTAACTAGATTTAAGTAAAGCGAACCAAATTTAAATGTGTCATATCTATGATGGGCTTTTGATTGATGTATATGGAGCAAGTGTTCTTAACCAATATTGGAATATGTATATCTTCAGTTTGTTGCACATTTTACTTTTTATGCATAATTTCTCAGGCTTAAGAAAAGTTTTGGGTAATAGACCGTGTACAGGTGTAGCTATAAAACATGTAAACAAAACAAAAAAAGGGACACTCTGTCATTGATAACGGTTTTTATTTGAATAAACAAACAACATGCCAAAAACTTACAATTCTTAAAAATCTCTCTCTTCTTCTCTCTCCTGGTCCTGACTGCTTCAGAGCTCTGAGAACAGCCACAACACAAAACAACTGAATGCAGAGGGCTGATAGGAACTGCAGCGAGAAAAAATGTGTATGTATTTGTCCATTTTTTGTGAAGTCAATTAAAAAGGAACAGAAGCAGGAGCCAAGAATAGTTATCCAGGTTACAGTGCAGCAGATCACTCTATATCTGAGAGGTTTGTACTTCAGAAAGGTTACAGGATGAACCACTGCCAGGTAACGCTCAACACAGATCAGACACTGAAACAGAGGACGGCCAGTGATGACCTATTAATAAAAAGTTTATAAAGTCCTGAGACTTGCAAACCAAACTGAGGGTATAAAAATCAAAGCATTCAGACAGTTACCAATCTCACAAACAGAGAGATTGAGGATGAAGAATTCTGATGCAACTCCACCTTCTGGTCCTGTGATGATGAGCCATATGAGTGTATAATAAAACTAAAAAGCAATGATGTCCAGATGTCCAGACAGTTCATTAGCCCAGTGGAATGAGTTGTGGAGTTTGTAGATGCTTCAGGTGTGGTGAAGTTCACTGTAAAGTTATTCATCTCCTCTGACTTTTTCTTATCAGTTCAGCAGCTTACAAAATATGGTAATGTAGCATGATCTAAATATAAAATGTATACAAAATATGGATCTATATTCAGTAGAAACTGGGTCCATATACATTCAAGTGCAAAATATAATTGTGTATCACATTTCCCATTGATGGATTTCATTTAAATTGTTACTACTGTCAAAAGAAGAAAAAAAGAGCTCAGACTCATTTTACCCAATAGCTTAAAGGGTTGAATTAGCCCTATGGAATGCCAAACCAACAAAGTGTCATTGTTGCAGTTTTGTTGTGGTTGAAAACAATAATTTTAAATAAATAGAGTTTGGCACTTACAAAGTGAAAGCCCAGTCTCTCTGGATGTATACATCTCTGTGCTGTGTTATGTAGACTGACTATATATGTATATTTATGACTTATGCTGCACGAAAATATATACCGTACATGGAAACTCACCAATGCATCACACACTTAGCATGTTATATTTAAAACACAAAAATCTGTTAAATCTTGGACACAGCTAAATAAATATTTGGAGGCATCATTAAGCTGCTTTCATTTGCCCGTTCTGGTAGAAACACTATAATTTCGAAGAAAGAGAGAGTTTTACAGCCCGGTGCAGATAAAGAACAGGCTGAACAAAACCAGCCAGCATATAACTGATCAAACCAATGGACAAAAGTGCCCTAATAATCGGTTTTTTCAGAATGGTAACAACTCCTAGGACTATATATGGGACAAACATAATAGCCATGCTCACAGTAGTTATTAGAATGAGATAAAATGCTCTTCTCTTCATGCAGTTTTCCTTCTCTCTCCCTCTCTCTCCTGGTCCTGACTGCTTCAGAGCTCTGAGAACAGCCACAAGACAAAACAACTGAATGGAGAGGAAGAGGAGGAACTGCACTGACAACATGAATGTAATTTTTAAGTTGTCAGAAAATATCAGGCACAGTAAACAGGAGCCAAGGATAGATATCCAGCTTACAGTGCAGCAGATCACTCTATATCTGAGAGGTTTGTACTTCAGAAAGGTTACAGGATAAACCACTGCCAGGTAACGCTCAACACAGATCAGACACTGAAACAGAGGACGGCCGGTGATGACAAATCCTAGTAAAAATAATTTGAATGTTAAGAGACTAAAAAAAGGAAATGACAGTGCACTGATCAAACTAGTCAGACAGACACCAAGCTCACAAACAGAGAGATTGAGGATGAAGAACTCTGATGCGACTCCACTTCCTCTTCCTGTGATGATGAGCCATATAACATAGGAGTGTGTTGGAAGACCAAACAACAAAGAAATGGTGTATCCACAGATGTCCAGACTGTTCATTAACTCAAAGGACTGAGTTGTGGAGTTTGTAGATGTCTCAGTTGTGGTGAAGTTCACTGTAAAGTTATTCATCTCTGTGTTTGTCTTCCTCAGTTCAGCAGCCGACAAAACATAATAATGTAACTATGATTTATGAGAAGAGAGAAGTGTAAATTAAGTTCACATCCAATCTGTAAGTCTACAATTTTTCCAATTTAAACTCAAATAACCAAGAGCACATCATTGTTAAATCTGCAAAAAAATGGTTATACAAAGGCAGTAGCTATTTATAGCCTACAAAACAACCTCTATTCTTACCACTTGTATCACTTGAATGAATTTTAAATCAATTGTTATTTCTTTTCAGTGAAATACTCATTAAACTTGCCCTACAACAACACCGAATCAACACATTTAAATGTTTCTGCTTATTAATTGTAAAAACATAAAAACATGTAATTGACTCAACAATTTGAGTTTATCACCTGAAGAGTGAATGTCCGGTCTCTCTGGATGTGTATAAATCTCTGTGCTGTGTTTTGTACTGTGACTTCAGATGCCACATGTGTGTATGATTTAATCTGATGCACGTCACATAAAACACCAGGTATGCAAAAGATAACATTTATAATCAAAAAGACAGATCGTCTTTTTGATTATAATTTCAACAGCAAATGCTGACACTTTTTTGTCAAATATTATTTTGCAGACTTGTGTTTTAATTCCACTAAATATCACTGACTTTGACTAGACATTTTACACAACATTTATCAACTGCTCCTCAATGTCTGACAGCAACTGGATTACTGTTTTACATTGCATTTTATTTTCAAGCTTTTGGCAGACCTTTTTAAGCAGTGACTTATCGCACATTCAATTTATACATTTTGCTAGTGTAAGTGTTCAAATCAATAATCACTCAAATCTGTAAAAAGGAAGTTATCACTGGAACAATTTTTGTTCAGTCCTCCCAAATCATATTAATTTATCTGACACTAAACAACACAGGTGCCACTTATTCAACACCTAAAATGCAAATTCTTAGACTGAGAATATATAAGTTGGAGAGGGAATAAATGCTTTAGACATTTGTGTTGACAGGAAATCAAGATTATTGCTATAATCTCTTTGGCAACCATCAATAGGAAAAGGCGACACTGGGTCATGATGTGTTTTATTGGAATAACAATCTACAAAAAGTACATCAGTAAATCAGTTTGTAACATTGAACACTAAACCTGTTCTGAACCACTTTACACGTCCAAGACACATAAGCCACATTAAAGGTACATTTACACAGACTTTTCATTGTGAGGAATCACATTTAAAGCGGAATCACAATGTAACTTATGTGTTACGTTTATGACACAATGTTAAATCTAGTAAAACGTTGTGAAAAGTTGTAAAAAGAAACTCATATGATGGTTGTTGTGTTCATAAGATAAATTGTGTTGTGGCCTACTACTCTGAAAAAGAAGTCAGCAGTGAGAACCCATGTGCAGCTTTATTCAAATAAACATGAACAAAATAAACAAGGACTTGAACAAAACCTAACACTCTCCAATAGTGGTTACAGGGAACAAAGCTTGACAAGAGACAATAGTAAAATGAGGGTTATATATACACAAAGACTAATGACTTAAGCTTAAGTTGTTATGCATTCTGCTAAGAAGCGTCATTCAAATCCTCTGTACACTACAGCGCACTCCGTCCATATCGGAGAGATTCTGCTCTCAGTTCAATGAGTCGAATACTTCCACCTAGAGTTCCTTTTCAGTTCGGTCACGTTCGATGTAGTCGGACGTACTGTACTGATTGGGATCACGCTTAGGGAGCCTGTCATCTTCGAGTATTGATAAAACATGCCAGTGCACACATTGGCGTGCGAGCTTTGCATCCACGCTCTGCCCCGCAGCGCCGGTATAAATACAGATGTGGATGCACGCACCACTTGTCTTTCGCTTCGGAGCCGATCGGTCTTCATGACGGTGTCTCTGAAGAGTGTTGATTCATTCAACGAGCGAGTGTGTCGGTGCTTCTTCTGGAAGTCTCTCCCGGTGCTGGTGGTTCTACAGCGGGAGTGCAGCTGTGGTCGCGAGTCTTCTGAGCTCTCAACTGCTGTTTTAACAGCATTCCTTTTTGTGTTTGTTTTTGTTACAGGCTGCACCATCCCTGTCAGTGTTGCAATGATCATTCCCCTGTGTGCTCCGGCACTGGTGAGAGTTTTTCATTTCCTGAAAGAGCAACATGGGTCTTTTTCAAGATGTTATTCCACCCATGCGTTTCTGGATGCGGTCGTTCCCTGTCCCCCTCTGACAGTCACATTAGTTGCATCACATGTTTGGGCTTAAGCAGCTTTTAAGGATAGTTCATGTTCTCATTTCGAGAACATGACTTATCGCGGTGTTGAGATCGAGACTCGTGACTCGAGACTCGAAGGTAGAGTCCCCATTACCACGCCCCACCCTAGGGTGCCGTGTGGGATGGGTGATCAGAGGATCATAGTGATAGCTTCCCCGCCCGGTAACCAATTCATGTGGGCCCTTCACTCCTCTATCACACATCAGCCGGTGGAGCCCCCCTTTGAGTGCGCTGGTCCCTCTGTAATGGACTGACCAGCTGTTTCATTCAGGGCCCCTCCAGAGGACAGGATGCCGATTGCAGCATCGGAGGGTGAGCTGGCCTCTGGAGATGATGACTCGGCTGCGTTATCTCCCTCTGGGAGTGTAACGTTGCCCAAGCCAGATCCAGAAATGTCAGCTATGCTGAAACGGGCCGCCGAGGCTGTCGGACTCGTGTGGAATCCTCCACTATGTCCTGAACAGTCTCGGATGGATGATTGGTTTCTCAGGGCGGGCCCCTTCAAGCCTTCTGAGCCGGGTCCCTGTCCTCTACCTCGCTGCACCACCCCGGGTACGTCCGTGGTGTCCCTGGTCCCCCTGGCCCGCTTCGTAAAAGCTTAAGCGGTGGTATAATGCCCTTTTCACAAGATGTAAAATAAGTCTCTGATGTTCCCAGAGTGTGTCTGTGAAGTTTTAGGTCAAAATACCCAACATTATTTATATAGCATGTTAAAATTGTCACTTTTTGAGGGTTAGCAAAAACGCACATTTTTTGTGTCTGTCCTTTTAAATGCAAATAAGCTGCTGCTCCTGTCACAGAGGGCGGAGCTTCAACATCTTGTGTCCTTTTACCTCACATAGACATGCACTGAACATTTCAAAAACTTTTAGCCTTTTACCATGACAAAAGGGGAAATGAGAAATGACGTATGAGAATGTGTGCTCTAACTATATTTTACATGCAAATACCTACAACTTTTTAATAAGATCACTGACTTGCACATATAACTTAACCAAAATCACCACATGAAGCTATAACTATAAGTCAGTGAGCAATTGTGGCCCTTTAAGGCTACACAGGAAAAACCAGCCAGTATATAACAAATCAGAACAGTGATAAAAAGTGTATGAATATAGTGGTTTGTTAGAATGGTAAATAATCCTGTTGTAGCAAATTGGACATACTGTATATAACAGTAGTAATTAAAATTATTTGAGACGCTCTTCTCTTCATTTGATAGGAGTGTATTATAAGACTAAAAATAAATTGATGCTGTACACACAGATGTCCAGACAGTTAATTAGCCCAGTGGAATGAGTTGTGGAGTTTGTAGATGCTTCAGGTGTGGTGAAGTTCACTGTAAAGTTATTCATCTCCTCTGACTTTTTCTTATCAGTTCAGAAACTTACAAAATATGGTAATGTAACCATGATCTAAATTTAAAATGTATACAAAAAAAAATATGGATCTATATTCATTAGAAATTGGGTTCATATACATTCAAGTGCAAAATATAATTGTGTATCATATTTCCCATGAATGGATTTCATTTAAATTGTTACTTCTGTCAAAAGAAGTGTCATTGTTGCAGTTTTGTTGTGGTTGAAAACAAGAAATTTAAATAAATAGAGTTTGGCACTTACAAAGTGAAAGCCCAGTCTCTCTGGATGTATACATCTCTGTGCTGTGTTATGTAGACTGACTATAAATATATATTTATGACTTATGCTGCACGAAAACATTTACCGTACATGGAAACCAATGTATCAAACACTTAGCATGTTATATTTAAAACACAAAAAATCTGTGTTAAATCTTGGACACAGCTAAACAAATATTTGGAGGCATCATTAAGCTGCTTTAACTTGCCCGTTCTGGTAGAAACACTATCATTTCGAAGAAAGAGAGAGTTTTACAGCCCGGTGCAGATAAAGAACAGGCTGAACAAAACCAGCCAGAATATAACTGATCAAACCAATGGGCAAAAGTGCCCTAATAAACTGTTTTTTCAGAATGATAACAACTCCTAGGACTATATATGGGACAAACATAACAGCCATGCTCACAGTAGTTATTAGAATGAGATAAAATGCTCTTCTCTTCATGCAGTTTTCCTTCTCTCTCCCTCTCTCTCCTGGTCCTGACTGCTTCAGAGCTCTGAGAACAGCCACAAGACAAAACAACTGAATGGAGAGGAAGAGGAGGAACTGCACTGACAACATGAATGTAATTTTTAAGTTGTCAGAAAATATCAGGCACAGTAAACAGGAGCCAAGAATAGATATCCAGCTTACAGTGCAGCAGATCACTCTATATCTGAGAGGTTTGTACTTCAGAAAGGTTACAGGATAAACCACTGCCAGGTAACGCTCAACACAGATCAGACACTGAAACACAGGACGGCCAGTGATGACAAATCCTAGTAAAAATAATTTGAATGTTAAGAGACTAAAAAAAGGAAATGACAGTGCACTGATCAAACTAGTCAGACAGACACCAAGCTCACAAACAGAGAGATTGAGGATGAAGAACTCTGATGCGACTCCACTTCCTCTTCCTGTGATGATGAGCCATATAACATAGGAGTGTGTTGGAAGACCAAACAACAAACAAATGGTGTATCCACAGATGTCCAGACTGTCCATTAACTCAAAGGACTGAGTTGTGGAGTTTGTAGATGTCTCAGTTGTGGTGAAGTTCACTGTAAAGTTATTCATCTCTGTGTTTGTCTTCCTCAGTTCAGCAGCCGACAAAACATAATAATGTAACTATGATTTATGAGAAGAGAGAAGTGTAAATTAAGTTCACATCCAATCTGTAAGTCTACAATTTTTCCAATTTAAACTCAAATAACCAAGAGCACACATCATTGTTAAATCTGCAAAAAAATGGTTATACAAAGGCAGTAGCTATTTATAGCCTACAAAACAACCTCTATTCTTACCACTTGTATCACTTGAATGAATTTTAAATCAATTGTTATTTCTTTTCAGTGAAATACTCATTAAACTTGCTCTACAACAACACCGAATCAACACATTTAAATGTTTCTGCTTATTAATTGTAAAAACATAAAAACATGTAATTGACTCAACAATTTGAGTTTATCACCTGAAGAGTGAATGTCCGGTCTCTCTGGATGTGTATAAATCTCTGTGCTGTGTTTTGTACACTGACTTCAGATGCCACATGTGTGTATGATTTAATCTGATGCACGTCACATAAAACACCAGGTATGCAAAAGATAACATTTATAATCAAAAAGACAGATCGTATTTTTGATTATAATTTCAACAGCAAATGCAGACACTTTTTTGTCAAATATTATTTTGCAGACTTGTGTTTTAATTCCACTAAATATCACTGACTTGACTTGACATTTTACACAACATTTATCAACTGCTCCTCAATGTCTGACAGCAACTGGATTATTGTTTTACATTGCATTTTATTTTCAAGCTTTTGGCAGACCTTTTTAAGCAGTGACTTATCGCACATTCAATTTATACATTTTGCTAGTATAAGTGTTCAAATCAATAATCACTCAAATCTGTAAAAAGGAAGTTATCACTGGAACAATTTTTTGTTCAGTCCTCCCAAATCATATTAATTTATCTGAAACTAAACAACACAGGTGACACTTATTCAACACCTAAAATGCAAATTCTTAGACTGAGAATATATAAGTTAGAGAGGGAATAAATGCTTTAGACATTTGTGTTGACAGGAAATCAAGATTATTGCTATAATCTCTGTGGCAACCATCAATAGGGAAAAGGCGACACTGGGTCATGATGTGTTTTATTGGAATAACAATCTACAAAAAGTACATCAGTAAATCAGTTTGTAACATTGAACACTAACCTGTTCTGAACCACTTTACACGTCCAAGACACAGAAGCCACATTAAAGGTACATTTACACAGACTTTTCATTGTGAGGAATCACATTTAAAGAGGAATCACAATGTAACTTATGTGTTACGTTTATGACACAATGTTAAATCTAGTAAAACGTTGTGAAAAGTTGTAAAAAGAAACTCATATGATGGTTGTTGTGTTCATAAGATAAATTGTGTTGTGGCCTACTACTCTGAAAAAGAAGTCAGCAGTGAGAACCCATTTGCAGCTTTATTCAAATAAACATGAACAAAATAAACAAGGACTTGAACAAAACCTAACACTCACCGATAGTGGTTACAGGGAACCACTGTAAAATGAGGGTTATATATACACAAAGACTAATGGCTTAAGCTTAAGTTGTTATGCATTCCCCTGTGTGCTCCGGCACTGTTGAGAGTTTTTCATTTCCTGAAAGAGCAACATGGGTCTTTTTCAAGATGTCATTCCACCGGTGCGTTTCTGGATGCGGTCGTTCCCTGTCCCCCTCTGATAGTCACATTAGTTGCATCACATGTTTGGGCTTACAGCACGCTGAAGCAGCTTTTGAGGATAGTTCATGTTCTCATTGCGAGAACATGACTATCGCGGTGATGAGATCGAGACTCGTGACTCGAGACTCGAAGGTAGAGTCCCCAGTACCACGCCCTACCCTAGAGTGCCGTGTGGGATGGGTGATCAGAGGACCTGTCCGAGCCAGATCCAGAAATGTCAGCTATGCTGAAACGGGCCGCCGAGGATGTCGGCTCGTGTGGAATCCTCCACTGTGTCCTGAACAGTCTCGGATGGATGATTGGTTTCTCAGGACGGGCCCCTTCAGGCCTTCCGAGCCGGGGTCCCTATCCTCTACCTCGCTGCCCCACCCCGGGTACGTCCGTGGTGTCCCTGGTCCCCCTGGGCCAGTGGTATAATGCCCTTTTCACAAGATGTAAAATAAGTATTTGATGTCCCCAGAGTGTGTCTGTGAAGTTTTAGGTCAAAATACCCAACAGATATTTTTATATAGCATGTTAAAATTGTCACTTTTTGAGGGTGAGCAAAAACGCACAGTTTTTGTGTCTGTCCTTTTCAATGCAAATGAGCTGCTGCTCCCATCACAGAGGGCGGAGCTTCAACACCTCACATAGACATGCACTGAACATTTCAAAAACTTTTAGCCTTTTATGTTCAAACCGGATTCAGACAATGATGGAGAGACTCAAGAAGAAGTAACAATATGAAGAAAGCAAAAGGACATTTCTGAATGATTAGTCGAATAATTTATGGAGCTGATGTGGAGTAGAACTATGTTCTAGTCATTGATTAGCATATTCTGTCATGATAATCTATAAATCGTGTTCCGGGGCGGGCTTTATGTAAATTTTAGGGTTAGTGATGTCTCTAGCCCGGCAGGAATGTTGTGTCCCTACCAGCCATTTGTTGTAGTCCTTAAAAAGCAATTTCTTTAAAAGCAAATATCTTCCTTTGCTTTGAACTTTGAGCGTTGTAACTTTGCAAATGTTGTTTAAGCTCAAACAGCAACATTACAGTTTAACATTACTCGATCAAGAGAGGTGCTACTGTACAGAGACTCCAGTGACAGCAAGGTCTCTTCGGCAGACATAGAGGTCAGAACCGGGCTGAGTCACGGCTGCGACACAGTGAGCTGGTGGGGGCAGTGGCATCTGGACGGGCAGGACTCGGGAGCAATCCAAGACCTCGGTTTAACAAGGCCCAGGGAAAGGAAAGGCAACAGCTGATCCAAGATGAGGTCCGAGCTGGGTGGAAAAATGCCCCATTTTTCCACCCGCTGCAGCCCGCTGCAGTAGGACAGTAGGGATGCGGCAGCAGGGGGCATGGACCCGATGGGAGCAGGTGGTAGACCGGAAGATATCGTGGACAGAATTGTGGAAGTCTGAGCCACACCGGATCAAATTCCTGGTTCAATCTGTCTATGATGTCCTCCCCAGTCCATCCAATCTCTTCCGCTGGGGCCTGGCAGACACACCACTGTGCCCACTCTGCCAGAGAGGAGGATCATTGGAGCACATCTTGAGCTGCTGCCCAAAAGCACTGGGAGATGGGCGCTACCGTTGGCGCCACGACCAAGTACTGAGGGTCATTGCAGAGGTCATCAGTACTGGGATCGCCTGCAGTAGACACCAGCAACCAGCAAGACAGAACATCGCCTTTGTTAAAGCCGGGGAGAAGCCACTTCAGCGCCTGAAGCAATCAGGGGGGCTGCTCGCAACAGCAAAGGACTGGCAGCTGAAGGTCGACCTAGTGAGACAGCTCAAATTCCCAGGAAACATCGCAGTGACCACGCTCAGGCCAGACATTGTCCTGGTGTCAGAAACAACAAGGCAAGTGGTTCTGCTGGAGTTGACTGTTCCCTGGGAAGACCGGATGGAGGAGGCATTTGAGAGGAAGAAGGCCAAGTACGAGGAGCTGGCAGGCGAATGCCGAAGCAGGGGGTGGAGGACCCGATGCAATCCCATCGAGGTCGGGTGCAGAGGATTCAAGGGCCAGTCACTCATCAGGGCCCTCAAGATGCTTGGAGTGAAGGGACTGCACATCAGGAAAGCCGCCAAGAACATCACGGATGCCGCCGAAAGGGCGTCAAGATGGCTGTGGATCAAACGGGGCGATCCGTGGATCATACAAGCTACTCAGACACAAGCCAGGGTCAACCCTGGCTGGGTCGCCTGGGTTAGGGTGTATGATGTTGTGAGACCCGAAACACCCAATGAACCCAGGATACATCACTGATGATGTGTCTGAGTTGCACCAGAGGTGTATTTCAAGAACACACTAACTAAAGTTAAAAAAAAGTGAAATCATAATCAACCACCCCTTTAAATTGCTCCCAACCAGTCCAGCTGGCTCCTCTGTACCAGCATACTCGACTTACCATTCAGTTCGGCCGACGTCCGCCCAAGTCAGCAATTTCTGCTACACTTCGGTGTTGATCGAATGTGCCGCTGACAGGCGCGCAGACATCGCAGTCCTATTGTCGAAATATGCTATTGAGCCGGTCTCTCCAGCCAATATGAAGACTTGCTTCTCTAGCCCGTACTTCATTGTACCCAAGAAAGGTGGTTAAGGCCAATCTTGGACCTGCGAGTCTTGAATTTCCCGTGTCTCAAATGTTTAAATGTTTCATGAAGTAGGCTACAACAAAATGCGAAATATAACTTTGCCACAATATGTTTCAAAAGTGGAGAGTATTATGTGACTGTTAATTTTTCTCTCTCAAAATGTTTTAAATGTTTCATGAAGTACCGGTACAACAAAATTTGTTTATAAATAACTTGTTTTTTAATCACTCTCATTGCGACAATGTGTTTTGATAAAAGGAAAGAAAAACTTAAAAAATCTTTTCGTTTTGGTTGAAGATAATATTTTAACAGTGCAAAAGTGTTCAACATTTCATTGATCCTAATTGTGTCCGAACAAAGATGCGATGCGAAGTCAAGTGGTTGTTTATGCGAAGTTCTACCTGTTTACAAATATGATTGTATTGTTGTACTGTTTTTTTCTTGGGTTTAAAATAAATATGTGTTTATTTAGCATGTTTGTTTTGTCCATATGTGCTAGTGCTGAGTTCCCCAATTGATAGGCCATGCAGGTCCCAGCTGCTACAATGATTTTTTTTGTTGCCCCCCCCCCCCCCCCCCCTGGTTCGAATGTCAAACTCTGCCTATGGCGTCCAAACCTCTGAAAACTTCATGTCTGGTCCGAAAGGACAGGATGCAGAGGTTCTAGGTATTTACTACAAACATGTCATAGATACCATCACTTCTGCGAGACCACCCTCTATGAAGCATGGTTACACCCTGAAGTTGAACATATTCGTTGAATGGTGTTCTTCTCTAACGAGAAGACCCGCCGAAGGTGTTCGGTCACTCCGTGCTGCTTTCCTGCAAGATGGCTTGGGTAGAAATCCATGGGTAGCACGCCTTGATCATCAGGTTCCTGAGGGGACTGAATCCGCCTCGCGCCCCCACTTTACCTTCTTGTGACTTATCTCTGGTGTTACTGCACGACAGAGACCTACTCTTGAGCCACTGCAGGCAGCTGAGTTAACCCTGTTTTTAAAGTAACAGTTCTCCTCCTTGCTTGCCTCTATTAAGAAGGTAGGGGACCTGCACGCATTTCCGGTCGACGAATCATCCCTGGAATTCGGGACAGCCAAGTCTCATGATATCCTGAGACCGCGGCCTGGATATGTGCTCAAGGTTCCTACCTCCCCCTTAAAATGGGACCAGGTGGTGAGCCTGCAAGTGCTGTCCCGGAGGAGGCAGACCCAGTCCTTGCTTTTTTCTGTCCCTTCCGCTCCTTGCGGTTAGAACTGGACAGAATGCAAAGCTTCGGGACCGCAGACCAGCTCTTGTCTGTTACGGAGACCAGCAGAAGGGAAGGCTCTTTCCAAGCAGAGGTTGGCCCACCGGATAGTGGTTGCCATCATCTTGGTGTGTTTACCCAAGGTGCACTGTGCCCACCTGTGTAGTGAGCCTCTCCAAAGAGAGAGTGTAGCTCCTTCCTGGGCAAAGACACAGGGTGCCTCGCTGACAGATGTTTTTAGAGCTGGGGGCTGGGAGACACCAAACACGTTCGCTAGAAAAATAGCCTATGTGTCGAGCCGGTTGCTTCCCATGGCTTCCCTTCATATGAAGCCAGTTTCACTGTAATCCCGGTTCGAAGCATTTTCACAAGATGTACAATAAATCTATGATATCCCCAGAGTGTGTGTGTGAAGTTTTAGCACAAAATATCCCATAGATATTTTTATATAGCATGTTAAAGTAGTCACTTTTTGAGGGTTTGCAAAAACGCACCGTTTTGTGCCTGGCCCTTTAAATGCAAATGAGCTGCTGCAGAGAGCGGGGTTTCAAGAGCTTGTGTGTGTTAGCAGCTGCGATTACCTCACGCAGACACACTAAAATGACAGAAACTGTTCTACCTTTAATATTAAAACGGAGTCAGACAAAGATGGAGAGACTCGAGAAGAAGTGACAACATGTAGAAGCAACAGGACGTCTCTGAATGGTTAGTTAATGAATTTATGTTGCTGATGTGGAGTTAACTATCTTCAATTAGGATATTCTGTCATGGTAATCTATAAATCACTCGTATCGGAACTGTTGTGAGATGCACACAGAGTGACTTTCTATTGCATGTAAAAGGATGGATACTAAAGTTTGAGCTGACTCACAAATGTACTCTTATACAACAACTCTCCCTCTTCTCAACATGGACTGTGTGTTCAGGGGGCTGGGTTTATGTATTTTTTAGGGTTGCTGATGTCACTATCCTCGGAGGAATGTTGTGTAGTCCCTACCAGCAGTTTGTTGTAGTCCTTTTCTTTAAAAGAAAATATCTCCCTTTGCTTTGAACTTTGAGCATTGTAACTTTTCAGATGTTGTTTAAGCTCAAACAACAACATTACACACTAACTAAAGTTAGAAAAGTGAAATCATACTTTACCACCCCTTTAAGAAAAGTGTTGGGTAATAGACCGTGTACAGGTGTAGCTATAGAATATAAACAAAACAAAAAAGGGACACTCTGTCATTGATAGCGTATTTTATGTGAATACAAACAACATGGCAAAAACATAAAATTGTTCAACAAATGTCATGGCGTATGTCTGATTACATGTAATAAAATCTGCATATTATTTGCAGATAATCGTAATTAGCGTTTAGTATATGTAAAATGCATTTTAGGTGCATGTTGTCAATAGCATGTTATCATTCAATGCAAACGTACGAGAGTGTGTGCTCTAACTATATTTTACATGCAAATACCTACAACTTTTTTTAATAAGATCACTGACTTGCACATATAACTTAACCAAAATCACCACATGAAGCTATAACTATAAGTCAGTGAGCAATTGTGGCCCTTTAAGGCTACACATGAAAAATAAAACAATATTATAGATTAAATAACAATTAAATCATATATCACCATTTCATGGTGCACAAGAGCAGGACAGTTTCCCAGTGCGGTGCAGATAAAGAACAGGCTGAACAAAACCAGCCATTATATAACAAATCAGACCAGTGATCCAAAGTGTATGAATATAGTGGTTTGTTAGAATGGTAAATAATCCTGTTGTAGCAAATTGGACATACTTTATATAACAGTAGTAATTAAAATTATTTGAGACGCTCTTCTCTTCATTTGATAGGAGTGTATTATAAGACTAAAAATAAATTGATGCTGTACACACAGATGTCCAGACAGTTAATTAGCCCAGTGGAATGAGTTGTGGAGTTTGTAGATGCTTCAGGTGTGGTGAAGTTCACTGTAAAGTTATTCATCTCCTCTGACTTTTTCTTATCAGTTCAGCAACTTACAAAATATGGTAATGTAACCATGATCTAAATTTAAAATGTATACAAAAAAAAATATGGATCTATCTTCATTAGAAATTGGGTTCATATACAAAATATAAGTGCAAAATATAATTGTGTATCATATTTCCCATGAATGGATTTCCTTTAAATTGTTACTTCTGTCAAAAGAAGTGTCATTGTTGCAGTTTTGTTGTGGTTGAAAACAAGAAATTTAAATAAATAGAGTTTGGCACTTACAAAGTGAAAGCCCAGTCTCTCTGGATGTATACATCTCTGTGCTGTGTTATGTAGACTGACTATAAATATATATTTATGACTTATGCTGCACGAAAACATTTACCGTACATGGAAACCAATGTATCAAACACTTAGCATGTTATATTTAAAACACAAAAAATCTGTGTTAAATCTTGGACACAGCTAAATAAATATTTGGAGGCATCATTAAGCTGCTTTAACTTGCCCGTTCTGGTAGAAACACTATAATTTCGAAGAAAGAGAGAGTTTTACAGCCCGGTGCAGATAAAGAACAGGCTGAACAAAACCAGCCAGAATATAACTGATCAAACCAATGGACAAAAGTGCCCTAATAAACTGTTTTTTCAGAATGATAACAACTCCTAGGACTATAACTGGGACAAACATAATAACCATGCTCAAAGTTGTTATTAGAATGAGATAAAATGCTCTTCTCTTCATGCAGTTTTCCTTCTCTCTCCCTCTCTCTCCTGGTCCTGACTGCTTCAGAGCTCTGAGAACAGCCACAAGACAAAACAACTGAATGGAGAGGAAGAGGAGGAACTGCACTGACAAGAACAATGTCATTTCTAAGTTTTCAGAAACTAACAGGGACAAAAAACAGGAGCCAAGAATAGATATCCAGGTTACAGTGCAGCAGATCACTCTATATCTGAGAGGTTTGTACTTCAGAAAGGTTACAGGATGAACCACTGCCAGGTAACGCTCAACACAGATCAGACACTGAAAAAGAGGACGGCCAGTGGCGACAAATCCTAGTAAAAATAAACTTAATGTTAAGAGACTAAAAAAATAAAATGACAGTGCACTGATCAAACTAGTCAGACAGACACCAAGCTCACAAACAGAGAGATTGAGGATGAAGAACTCTGATGCGACTCCACTTTCTGGTCCTGTGATGATGAGCCATATAACATAGGAGTGTGTTGGAAGACCAAACAACAAAGAAACGGTGTATCCACAGATGTCCAGGACCGTTCATTAACTTAAAAGACGTAGAAGAGTTTGTAGATGTCTCAGTTGTGGTGAAGTTCACTGTAAAGTTATTCATCTCTGTGTTTGTCTTCCTCAGTTCAGCAGCCGACAAAACATAATAATGTAACTATGATTTATGAGAAGAGAGAAGTGTAAATTAAGTTCACATCCAATCCATAAGTCTACACATTTTCCAATTTAAACTCAAATCAGAGCACATAATTGTTAAATGGTTAACAAAGGCAGTAGCTATTTATAGCCAACAAAAACAACCTCTTTCTATTCTTACCACTTAATTTTCTTGTTTCACTTGAATGAATTTTAAATCAATTGTTATTTTTTTTCAGTGAAATACTTATATACACTTCCAAATACTTGAATAACTTGCCCTACAACAAAACCGAATCAACACACTATAAATGTTTCTGCTTAATAATTGTAAAAACATAAAAACATGTAATTGACTCAACAATTTGAGTTTATCACCTGAAGAGTGAATGTCCGGTCTCTCTGGATGTGTATAAATCTCTGTGCTGTGTTTTGTACTGTGACTTCAGATGCCACATGTGTGTATGATTTATTCTGATGCACGTCACATAAAACACCAGGTATGCAAAATATGACATTTATAATCAAAAGGACAGATCGTATTTTTGATTATAATTTCAACAGCAAATGCAGACACTTTTTTGTCAAATATTATTTTGCAGACTTGTGTTTTAATTCCACTAAATATCACTGACTTGACTTGAAATTTTACACAACATTTATCAACTGCTCCTCAGTGTCCGACAGCAACTGGATTATTGTTTTACATTGCATTTTATTTTCAAGCTTTTGGCAGACCTTTTTAAGCAGTGACTTATCGCACATTTAATGTATACATTTTGCTAGTATAAGTGTTCAAATCAATAATCACTCAAATCTGTAAAAAGGAAGTTATCACTGGAACTATTTTTTGTTCAGTCCTCCCAAATCATATTCATTTATCTGACACTAAACAACACAGGTGACACTTATACAACACCTAAAATGCAAATTCTTAGACTGAGAATATATAAGTTAGAGAGGGAATAAATGCTTTAGACATTTGTGTTGACAGGAAATCAAGATTATAATCTCTTTGGCAACCATCAATAGAGAAAAGGCGACACTGGGTCATGATGTGTTTTATTGGAGTAACAATCTACAAAAAGTACATCAGTAAATCAGTTTGTAACATTGAACACTAAACCGGTTCTGAACCACTTTACACGTCCAAGACACAGAAGCCACATTAAAGGTACATTTACACAGACTTTTCATTGTGAGGAATCACATTTAAAGCGGAATCACAATGTAACTTATGTGTTACGTTTATGACACAATGTTAAATCTAGTAAAACGTTGTGAAAAGTTGTAAAAAGAAACTCATATGATGGTTGTTGTGTTCATAAGAGAAATTGTGCTGTGGCCTACTACTCTGAAAAAGAAGTCAGCAGTGAGAACCCATGTGCAGCTTTATTCAAATAAACATGAACAAAATAAACAAGGACTTGAACAAAACCTAACACTCTCCAATAGTGGTTACAGGGAACAAAGCTTGACAAGAGACAATAGTAAAATGAGGGTTATATATACACAAAGACTAATGACTTAAGCTTAAGTTGTTATGCATTCTGCTAAGAAGCGTCATTCAAATCCTCTGTACACTACAGCGCACTCCGTCCATATCGGAGAGATTCTGCTCTCAGTTCAATGAGTCGAATACTTCCACCTTGAGATCGGCTGTCACCGCTTTAGTTCACTTGCAAATTGCTTCAATCGTACAAGTTTTTTTTAATAAATTTTTTGCATTTATTTTGCATTAATATTGCAAGACTCCAAACTCCCTAAAAACTGCAGATGTCAAGCCCTTGATGAAAAAGAGCAATCTGGATAAGACCATATTAAACAACTATAGACCGATCTCAAATCTTTCTTTCATAGGCAAGATCATTGAAAAAGTTGTTTTCAATCAGCTGAACAAATTCTTAAGCTCGAATGGATACTTTGACAATTTTCAATCTGGTTTCCAACCGCATCACAGCACATAGAGGTTATTATGTGAGTATAGGAGACCATAAGTCTGAGTGGACATCCATGACATGCGGAGTTCCTCAAGGCTCAATTCTTGCGCCACTCCTATTCAACCTGTACATGCTTCCAATGAGCCACATAATGAGAAAGAACCAAATCTCTCACCACAGCTATGCAGACGACACACAGATCTACTTAGCCCTATCGCCTAACGATTACAGCCCCATTGACTCCCTGTGCCAATGCATTGATGAAGTAAACAGTTGGATGTGCCAAACATTTCTTCAGTTAAACAAAGACAAAACTGAAGTCATTGCGTTTGGAAACAAAGATGAAGTTCTCAAGGTGAACGCATACCTTCACTCTAGAGGTCAAACAACTAAAAATCAAGTCAGGAATCTCAGTGTGTCTCTAGAGTCAGACCTTAGCTTCAGTAGTCATGTCAAAGCAATAACTAAATCAGCATACTATCATCTGAAAAATATTGCAAGAATTAGATGCTTTGTTTCCAGTCAGGACTTAGAGAAACTTGTGCATGCTTTCATCACCAGCAGGGTGGATTATTGTAATGGACTCCTTACTGGCCTTCCCAAAAAGACCATAAGACAGTTGCAGCTCGTACAGAACGCTGTCGCCAGGATCCTGAGCAGAACCAGAACATATGAACATATCAGACCAGTCCTCAGGTCTTTACACTGGCTCACAGTTACATTTAGGATTGCTTTTAAAGTATTATTACAATATATATAAATCATTGAATGGCCTAAGACCTCAATACATTGCAGATATGCTCACTGGATATAAACCCATCAGATCACTCAGATCATTAGGATCACATCAGCTAGAAATACCAAGGGTTCACTCTAAGCACGGCGAGTCCGCTTTTAGCTATTATGCCAGCCACAGCTGGAACCAGCTTCCAGAAGAGATCA
>JARPMJ010004824.1:0-70591 GCA_033366665.1 Phoxinus dragarum | reverse complement strand
ACCTGAACAAAATATTCCGTTACATTTTAATAGTAATGATTTCATGAATTTCTTCACTGAGAAAATAGAAAGCATCAGAAACACACCAATTGTAAATGTACAATCTTTGACAGCGTCTTATGATTCAGCCTCAATTATTGCCCCTCAACAACTACAGCGCTTTACAACTATAGGACAGGAAGAGCTAAATAAACTTATCACTGCATCTAAACCAACAACATGTTTATTAGATCCAATACCCACTAAACTACTGAAAGAAGTGTTACCTGTAGTGGAAGAGCCTCTTCTCAATATTATTAACTCGTCTCTATCTTTAGGACATGTTCCAAAAACATTCAAGCTGGCAGTTATAAAACCTCTTATTAAGAAACCACAATTAGATCCAAATAACCTAGCAAATTACAGACCCATTTCAAATCTTCCATTTATGTCTAAAATACTAGAAAAAGTTGTGTCCGCTCAATTGTGCTCTTTCTTGCAAGAAAACGATATCTATGAAAAGTTTCAGTCTGGATTCAGGCCACATCATAGCACAGAAACTGCGCTGGTTAAAATTACAAATGATTTACTTTTAGCTTCTGACCAAGGCTGTATCTCAATACTAGTTTTACTCGATCTTAGTGCTGCGTTTGACACTATAGATCATAAAATACTCTTAGATCGACTACAAAATTACACTGGTGTACAGGGACAGGCATTAAGCTGGTTTAGATCGTACCTATCAGACCGTTACCATTTTGTACATTTAAATGGGGAAAAATCAAAGATAACGTCAGTAAATTATGGAGTGCCGCAGGGATCTGTGTTAGGCCCCCTGCTATTCTCAATTTATATGCTGCCACCTTGGTAATATTATAAGAAAACATGGAATAAGTTTCCACTGTTATGCCTGATGACACTCAATTATATATTTCATCTAGACCAGATGATAACACTAAATTATCCAAAATGACAGAGTGTGTTAAAGATATAAAATATTGGATGACGTGTAATTTTCTTCTATTAAATTCAGATAAAACGGAGGTATTACTGATTGGATCCAAAAAACTGCCCACAAAACCTCTTACAATACAACCTTAATCTAGATGGACGTCCTGTTACTTTATCCTCTACAATAAAAGACCTGGGTGTTATACTAGACCGCAACTTGTCTTTTGAAAATCATATTCAAATGTCACAAGAACAGCCTTTTTCCACCTTAGAAACATTTGCTAAGCTACGTAATATGCTATCAGTTTCTGATGCAGAAAAGTTAATTCATGCATTCATGACCTCGAGACTAGATTACTGTAATGCTCTATTAGCTGGTTGTCCTGCATCCTCCGTAAACAAGCTACAGTTAGTCCAAAATGCAGCCGCTAGAGTTCTTACTAGGTCAAGAAAATATGATCATATAACACCAATTTTATAATCTCTACACTGGTTACCTATTAAGTTCCGTATCAATTACAAAGTATTGTTACTGACCTATAAAGCCCTAAATGGTTTAGCTCCTGTGTATTTAAGAGATCTTCTATCGCCATATAATCCATCGCGCTCTTTAAGATCGCTAAATTCGAGGCTTCTGGTCGTACCTAGGATAACTAAGTCCACTAAAGGAGGGAGGGCGTTTTCACATCTTGCTCCTAAACTCTGGAATAGCCTTCCTGATACTGTCCGAGTCTCAGACTCGCTCTCCCAGTTTAAAACTAGATTAAAGACGCATCTCTTTAGCCAAGCATTCACATGATGCATCTCATACCTTTTATACTACAGTTAAATCAGATCAAATGCATTCATATTATGAACAGCAGCTACGCTAATTATTTCCCATCTGCCTTTTTTGTTGTTATCTCGGGACGCCTGTCCCTATAACTCAAATAGAGGTTCGTCAGCTCCAGTTATGTATACAGCCCCTCATGGAGACTTCAGATGCCCCAACGCCTATGATGAGACGACTCGACGCCTGTGAAGAGACGACCCAACGCCGGCGATATGTTATGCCCTAAATTTCATGATTAACTAACTGTATTTTTGTATGTATATTTTTAAAATGCATTTTCTGTAAAGCTGCTTTGAAACAATGTGTATTGTGAAAAGCGCTATACAAATAAACTTGAATTGAATTATCCCTGCACAACTCTATAGGAAGCTAGCTTTGAGAGCGATCCCAGCCTCCCTTCAGAGCGTCTCCAAAACCTTTTTTTTTATCTGGCAAAAATCTCACTGAAAGGACACGATTGCTATCAATATTCATACACACCAAAAAGGTTGTTAATATAGTTAATAAAACAATAAAAAGTGCCCACTTTATTTTTTTCTACCTCCAACCTTCTCTACTTCTTGCGTTTCCTTATGCTTCTTTACATTCAAACTGTACAGAGATTTTATTCTGCGTTTAGTTTTTTTTTAACAGAGAGCAGAGAGAGTTGTTCTGGGAATCTAAACATTTCTTTTGAGGGTGGAGTAACAGCTGTATAAGTTGATGTTTTTCTTTCCTTTTTTGGAGCACTGTTACTGTTCTTAATGCCAAATTCACTATTTCTAGGCTTTGGAAGGACATTAAGGACAAGCTGGAGTAACTGATAAGGGGAATTTCTAACAGAATCAGTCTCCGACATCTGGCCAACACTCGTCCAGCAATTCTCACAGGATGTTACTCTCTTGCCCATTGACAACAATATCTAAATATTGATCCAAAACTGGGTAACACTTTAGAATACTGTATCTTACTTACTGCATAACTAACAAGGAATTTTTGAACTAATAGGTAATTCTTCATTTACTACTTCTTCACTACTGTTAACTACAAAGGAAGATGCGTTAACTAATCAGTTTTTTTTATATAATTTTATGATTGTGTTAAGTAACAGTTAGTTAATCAATAACTCATGAATTCTGTCTCACCTCCTGAAGAACTACCATTAATTATCTACTAATTAAGGTTCAAGAAAAATAACTAAGAAGTAACTAATGAACAGTCATACAAAACTACATTGAGTTGTGACCTTCTTTATTTACTAATGTTATTAATAGAAGTAGTATTATGAAAATACAATATTAACAGATACATTTAAAATGTTAAATTGGTTTTTGCATGTGTGGTTTTGTGAGTGTGTTCTATAAGAAATCAACTTCAGAAAGGAACCCCACTCAAGTGCCTCGCCATAACTAACCTCAGATTAGTTTTGATATTGTATATACAGTACTGTGTGTGTCTGTTTTCCTCAGCATAGAATGCCATTGAGTAAATTCATGTATTTGAGGCAACGACTGAGTGAAACTGAAAATATAGGGAACTTATTAGTAATAAATAAAGATTTATTAGATAATTCTTCAGGAATCATTTATAACCTGAAAAAGTATTCTAAAGTGAAAATATAGGGAACTTATTAGTAATTAATAAATAATTATTAGATTATTATTCAGGAATTATTTATAACCTGAAACAGTATTCTAAAGTGAAAATATAGGGAACTTATTAGTAATTAATAAATAATTATTAGATTATTATTGGGGCTGGGGTTTGGGGGATGGATGAGGAGGAGGGAGGGTCTAGCCAGCCTCCGTTTTGTTTGACAATACTTTGAACGTCAACAAGATGTGACGTCACCCAACATCACTTAGAGCACCTTTAACTAACTGTACTTAACACAATCATAAAATTATATTACATACTGATTAGTTAACACATCTTCCTTAGTAGTTAACAATAGTGACTTAAGTGTTAATAAAGATTTCTAAAGTGTTACCAAAAACTGTTAATGTAGCAACAATCTGCATGATTAGGGACTAGACTAAATGCTTAAAATAGTCATACATGCACACAGTTTAGCTTAGACTTGAAATGATGGTAGATTTGAAATCCAGCAGATCAACAGCTTGACAGAACAATCAATATCTTGGTTAACGCACCTCAGTGACAAGGGCTAATGATACTAGTGCATCGATTAAGAAAGATTAAGCTTGATACTTGCATGTCCTGCCTGTTTGAAAAAGAGTCTCCTGATGCAATTTGTTGAGGCTGCAGTGGATCTTTTGCTGAAGTTGTATTGATGAACGAGAACAGGTTTGATGCAGAGGGTCTTTGATAAAAGAAAATGGTTTTGTCAAAGACTTCTTCTAGTTGAGGATCATCATATTCATGTCATCTAACCCTCCCAAACTCTCCTCCCTATTTTAAGCAGGAATCTTTTAAAGTGTGAGGATGCCACTCCTTCAGGATGTGAGCCAGCCAATGAGAAGTTTGGAGAGAGAAAGTTCACTCTCTTTGTCTTACAGCATGTTGCTTTGCATACAAATCAGCGAGGCTGTACAGTGCATAGCAAACGTTTATCAGACTACCAACGTAGATGTGATCAGAGGTGGAAAGAGGGTTGCCAACCGTTCCGTATAATAGCTACGGAATCGTCCCGTATTTGACACATACAAGTCTTGTTCCGTATTGAACCGATACGGAACGCACTTTGTTCCGTATTTTTGAGAATCAATTCAGTGTAAATCCGTGACGGACACACACACAGCTTCTATGTCAGACTATGAACGAAGACATTTGTAGGCTATGATAAGAAAAAAAAAAAAAACAGACGGTGCGTGCGGTAGATAGCCTACTAATTTCTCCCTGTTTGTCTATGATCAGCGTCGCGTTTTTAACATCTTGGAACATGTTGAGAATGCCATTTTAATTGGTCTTTTCAGTCATTGTGAGTCATGTATCGTAGCAACGATGATGACAAGTGACAACAGCGGGAAATGTAAAAATGACTAACGTTACTTCCAAGCAGCCGGCGAAAAAGAGCACAAAAATATACAATTGAATGGGAAATAGCTGCACAGTGTGCTTAGTCTGGAGGTTTATTTGTTTCTGTGAGATTTTCCTTGTGCATATATATAATATTTGCTTCTCTTGAACCCTTCAACCTGCATCATTTCAACTTAATTGTGTTTAACAAACAGCAGAATTTGTGGTGAAAAACTACATTAGCCATTTTCCTTGTGCATACAGGTGTTGTATTGCTTGAATGCATTATTTAAGTGCAATATTTCCTTTCCAGTGCAAAACAATAATACATAAAAAAACAGGTAATATATATAAAATATATATTTTATATTTTCTTTATTAGCAGTTTTTTAATGTACTATTGTTTTGCACTGGAAAGAAAGTTAACTAAAAAGGAAGTATAATTATATAATATAAAGATATTTGCACTACACATCCTTAAAATGTTGTCAAATTAAATGTCACATGTCACCACCACTTATTGTGGGGGGACATAAAACACCTGGTTCTCTTACGTAGAGTTCTCTCCTACTGCGTCGATAGCGACGCTACGGGAAAGATATTTCTTTGTCGAGATTGAAGCCTAAAAATTAATCCTTAATTTTGTAATATGTAAAACGCTTTTCTGTAGCATACAACCCTAGGCGGAGCAATACCGCTAGCCCATTGGCTGCTCCGCCAGAAAAGCACAGCCTATGCGTGGCCAGTGACGCTGACCAATGAGGGCGCTTTGCGCCCTTCTGCGTCATCTCCCGCCGAAACAGGCGTGGCCTAGGTCTATAAATACCAAGCATAGCTGCTTCCACTCCGATTTTCTTTACTTCACGAAGCTACACGCATCGTTGGATTGGATTCGAGCCACCACAGCCGTCTGACACAGCACCTCAGCAGGACGAGCCCTTACCTGAAGCCGCTGGTCATCGCCGCCTTCAGCCGCCGTTCCCTGCTGCGCTTCTCCGGCGTGGATATATCCTTTAAAACTTTGTGTGTGTTTTGTGTGTGTGTTCGCCTACTGCGTCACACACTTTATCTCACAAAGAGCAGCGAGCGTCTTTTTAAAGATGTCTCGTGTTTCCTGCGGCTCCTGCCGAGCTGCGCTCATCGACGGGGACCACCACGTGCTGTGTGTTTCCTGCTTGGGGCGAGGATCATGCAGCTATCGCTCTCGGTGATGGCGGCTGCCATCATTGTGAAATGATGCCTATCGCGACTCTGCGGACTCGCCTGGCATCTTTCACCGAAGCTGCTAACCCACCCCCTGTAGCGCCGCGCCGTAAAAAGCGCCGCGCTCAGCGGGTTCCGGAACCCCCCGCCACGAGGAGCTCGCCGCCGCCGCCGCCCGCCGCTAGCTCCTCTCTCCGCTTCGCTGGAGTCGCTCTTCGACGAACAAAAGCCGCAGCCTGCCGCTTTGTCTGTCATGGACGACGACCAGCTAGCCGCATCTGAGGGGGATGACGACTGCTGTTCGCTTCTCGCTTCGGAGAGCGAGGGATGGGCGAGCTCTGTGGACCTCCCCTCCCCCGCCGTTCCGGAACGTCGAGGAGGGAAGATCAGCATCGAAGCAGAGCTGATGCGTCTGCTCACACAGGCCGTGTCGAGCCTCGGCCTCGATTGGTCGACGCCCGAACAACCTGCTTTCAACCGGCTGGATGGCTGCTTCCTCTCTGGAGAGCGCGCTGCGCCACCCTCCAGACACGCTCCGTTTCTTCCTGAGCTTCACGAAGAGGTAGCGAAATCATGGAAGGCGCCATTTTCAGCTAGAGTATGTACTTCTGCCTCGCCAGCATTCTCCGTTTTGGACGGTGCTCGAGACAGAGGCTACCATGCTCTCCCTCCGGTCGAGGAGGCCGTAGCGGCTCACCTTTGCCCACCCTCTGCGGGACGGCGGGCTAAGGGAGTGCTACCATCCAAAGCTTGCCGCACGTCATCAGCTCTGAACGGCCCGCGTGTACGCCGCCGCCGGACAAGCTGCATCGGCGATGCACACCATGGCGGTCCTCCAAATCCACCAGGCCAACCTCCTCCGCAAGCTAGACGAGGAAGGCCCGGGCGCGATCAGTGTTCCGGACTTACGTAGCGCCACAGACCTAGCTCTTCGTGCTACAAAGTCCGCCGCACACGCCATCGGCAGGATTATGGCCTCAGCCACTGTTTCCGAGAGACATTTGTGGCTGACTCTCTCTGAAATGGCGGAGTCAGAGCGCTCTGCGTTCCTCGACGCTCCCATTTCACCGACTGGCCTCTTCGGATCCTCCGTGAAGGACTTCGCGGACCGATTCGCTGAGGTACAGAAGACTTCGCAGGCCATGAGACATTTCCTGCCAAAGCGCTCCAGTTCCGCAACAGGCCGCCCGAAACAGCCGCCTGCCCGAACTCAACAGCGCCCCGCGCCCGCCGCATCGGCCCAGCAGCAACAGGCCCGAGAGAGACCACGGTCTCGCTCCGCCGGACGCCGCCCGCCACCGCGTGGTCCTCGGCCTAAGATTGTTCTCAAGCCCGAGGCCTCGGCGCCATCCTAGCCCTGCTAGGAAAAAGACGGTGTTCGGGTCCCGCTGCGGCCGGACTTCCACCCAAAATCCCCGCTTGTACAGCCCTAAGTTCCGTGTTTGTACCAGTTTACTCAGCAGCCAACAAACCGGCCGTAAAGCCCGTTTGCCTGCACACAAACGCCGTTTTCACGGCGACCCAGATAAATCTAAAAAAGAGTTTATTTTCTGGTGTCCCGGCCAAGGCCGATGGTGTAATGTGTGTAACTGCAATGCCCACCCAGTGCCCATTCATTCACACAGACACAACCCCGTTCAACACAGGGTTTGCACACATAAAATCGACTCAGATCGATTGTGCTTTTCATGTAGTAAGCGTGCCCACTACCAAGTGCCCACAACCACTACACACTGCACGTTCCGCGGTTTCTGTAAAAACGAAACTAACGAACGATCAGTCAGTACACGAACACAGTGTCCCCGGTGTTATAAATGTGCCCGCCACCAAGCGCCCACGTTTATTCACAAGCATAACGAGCCCTACGGGACTCGTCCCGCGCGCTCTCTCTCGACACAGAGAGCCGAGCGGCGCGCGGGATGCATACTGTGTTAAACATGCCCCCCGCCTCACACGCCACGGCGTCCATGTCACAGCACACGGTTGCTCTCGTGTCGCCGCCATTTCGCGACCAGGGCCCGGATTACATTCAACCCCTAGTCACACGTGCAGATGCATGGGAAAGACTTCCCGGGGTCTCAGAATGGGTGCTAGAGACTATAAGAAGAGGCTATTCGCTACAGTTTCATCGACGCCCTCCCCGTTTCACGGAGAAAGTCGAAACTACGGTGAAAACAGAAGTAGCACATCTACTTCGAGCCAGAGATGCTCACAAGTCTCTGAGCTAGAGTCCAAGTCAAGTCTCAAGTCTCTGAGCTAGAGTCCAAGTCAAGTCTCAAGTCTCTGAGCTAGAGTCCAAGTCAAGTCTCAAGTCTTTGAGCTAGAGTCCAAGTCAAGTCTCAAGTCTCTTTTGGTTAAATAAGTGTTGCATCAAGTACAGCGACCCATCCAGGCTGCATATGCAGAACACTGCATATCCATATATAAGGATCAAAGTAATATGCAGTGTTGGGAGTAACGCGTTACAAAAGTAATGCATTACAATATTACTTTTTGCTGTAATGCAGTAGTGTAAGGCATTACTAATCAATTTTCAGTAATATTTTACTCGTTAAATGTTCAGTAACGCTTGCATTACAACACACTTTTAGTTGTACTTGTTCAAAAAAAGAAAAGAAAAAAGACCGCTAGACATTAACGAATGAAAAATGCAAGTAGGTTAAGTTACCTGTTCGTGGTTTTTAAATAAAGACTAAATGGCAGCGTCTGATATATTTGTAGCGATTTATTTTTTACAGGAGTTTCGGCCTCGGTGGTCGCGCTGGCCAGTGGAAAAGCGGCTAATGGGTGATGATGGCATGAAGAAGACTGTACATTCGCGAGATGGACGTGTGCGCATTAGGCTACTCTGTTTGTTCTGTTTTCTTTCTAAGCAGTTAGGCTATGTTTAGATGGTGTTTTTCATCATGTTTTCATCACGCAATCATGTTTTTAATGCGGTGGTGACGCGTTCGGCGGCGGCGCTGCTGATAAAGCACCTAAAAGCTCAAAGAACCAGCAAAAGCAATGATTATGAATATGTCAAATATAGCAAGTATACATTTTAATTGTTTATTAATAAAGATGAAGTTGACGATGCTGACTCGCGATCTTCGCAGTAGTGAATGCGCCAGAGAGAAATAGGCTACGGATTACATAAGCAGAGAGCAGTCTGTTTTCTTTCGTTTTGAATTGTTCTGTTTAAAAGTAAACATTTCAATATAGATATATTTTTCAGGTCTGTGAAGTAGACTAGCCTACCTTATACGCTGAGTTTCGATTAATTTATGAGACGCGCTCCAGTTCACGCGCAGGCGCCTCCGTGTCGTGATTATATTGTCTGCTATATTTACTTCTTATTTATTAAATCCAGGCAATTGGTTGATGAAACATTGATTAAAAAATAATACAAAACGAAATTCACTTTAAAGAAAGGATTTGTGCCTTCTGTTTGAGGTGAAAATTCTGTTTGAGGTGAAAGTTTTTAAACCCAGCTTACGATGAATGGCACAGCAGCGGCCGGTGCAGTCGATGTTTGATGTCCTCTCATGTATGGCCGCGCGCAGCAGATAGTGTTATGTAGGCAGGTTATAGGTAACGGAAGGAGGGGAATAACAGCGAGCTCATCAGACGTTTCCTAAAAATAAACATTGTTCACGAGTCCCGCAGCTCGAGTCCGAGTCGAGTCTGAAGTCTTTCGAGAACGAGTCTCAAGTCGAGTCTGAAGTCACTGTGTGTGCGACTTAAGTCGCACTCGAGTCCGAGTCTCAAACTCGAGTCCCCATCTCTGCTTCGAGCCGAAATAGCGAAGCTATTGAGCAAAGGGGCCATAGAGCCTCTATCTCAAGCTCAGAGCGAAGGGGGTCTGTACAGCAGATATTTTCTGGTACCGAAAAAAGACGGGGGTCTCAGACCCATTTTGGATCTCAGGCATCTGAACAAAGCGCTGACAAAGCGAAAGTTCAGAATGCTCACGACCAGAGCTATCCTCTCGCAGGTTCGCCGAGGAGACTGGTTTATGGCAATAGATCTGAAAGACGCGTATTTTCACATACAGATTGCGTCACGTCACAGGCGATTTTTGAGATTCGACTTCGAGGGCCAGGCATATCAGTACACAGTCCTGCCATTCGGCCTGTCTCTAGCACCTCGTACATTTACAGTGTGCATGGACGCGGCGCTGGCACCCCTGAGACTCCGCGGCATCCGAATTCTGAATTATTTGGACGATTGGCTGATTCTAGCGCAATCACCTTCAGAACTCAGCCGCCACAAGACCATAATTCTCGATCACCTCGAGTGCTTAGGTCTGAGAGTCAATTGGGAGAAAAGTTCACTGTTTCCCAGTCAAAGGATCTCCTTTTTGGGACTGGAGCTGAACTCGCTGTCTATGACGGCTCGACTGTCATCACAACGCAGGCGAAATTCCCTGCGGATGGCGAAATCCTTCCGCAGCGGCCATATAGTGCCGCTCAAGAGATTTCAAAAAATGCTAGGCCTTATGGCCGCAGCATCGACAGCTCTGCAGTTGGGCCTGCTGCGCATGCGCCCACTGCAGTTCTGGTTAAAAGCGCGTGTACCGCGCCGAGCATGGGTTCACGGTCATTATCGCCTCAAGGTCAATCAGGAATGCGTTTCAGCCCTGACACCATGGAGAGCGTCAGACTGGTACCGGTCAGGTGTAAGCCTGGGGACTTCCTCGAGCCTGAAGGTGGTGTCCACGGACGCGTCCACCTCAGGCTGGGGAGCACTGCTCGAAGGCAGACCGTTCTTTGGCCAATGGGCAGAACGAGTCGAACTACCGCACATAAACTGCCTAGAAATGATGGCAGTGGACTTAGCGCTGAGGCGCTTCTGTCCTCGGATAAAGGGACACCACGTCCTAGTCCGTTCGGACAACACGTCGGTAGTAGCCTATATAAACCGCCAGGGTGGCGTGAGATCCCGAAACCTTTACAGGTTGACGGAACGCATACTGGTATGGGCCCAGCACAACCTGCGCTCGCTGAGAGCGATCCATGTGCCTGGTCGCCTGAATGTAGGACCAGACAGACTCTCACGGAACAATGTTCCGACAGGAGAATGGTCCCTACACACACAGACAGTGCGTCTGCTGTGGAAAAAGTTCGGCAGAGCGGAGATAGACCTGTTTGCAAACCAGGAAAACGCTCACTGCCCAGAATTATTTTCAAAGAGCACGAACGCGCTGGCCAAAGTCTGGCCCCGCCGTTCCGCTCTATGCTTTTCCCCCTGTCTCGCTCCTGCCCCAAGTGCTCGAGCGAATCAGAAAAAGCCGATGCTCAGTGCTTCTTGTAGCACCATACTGGACGAATCAACCCTGGTTCCCAGTCTTGATGCAGCTCAAGAGTACTGCTCCGTGGCCGATCCCAGTGAGGAGGGACCTTCTCTCGCAGGCCAGGGGCTCGATTTTGCATCCTCGCCCAGAGCTATGGTCCCTTCATGTGTGGGCCATAAACGGGTACCCGCTAAACTCCCAAGAGGAGTGTTAGACACGATCGAGCAGGCTAGGGCCCCGTCTACTAGACGGCTCTACGCTTCCAAATGGTCGGTGTTCTCTGACTGGTGCTCAGACCAAGGTCTATCACCTCTTCAGTGTGGGGAAACGGAGGTTCTCTCCTTCCTACAAGAGCTGTTGGAGAAGGGTAGGACCTAGGGGTGTGACGAGATCTCGTGCCACGAGATCTCGCGAGACTAAAATGTGACGAGATTTCTCGTCGAGTGAAAAGCTGTGTCGCGATATCGCCATGATTAGCAAAGAATTTGCCACGTTCACATTACATTACGGTGTACACCGCGGCACCGCCTCCACTCACTGTCGTTTTGCTATTGTATTGTAAACATCTAACGTTACTCTGCTCATCCAGCACGAGTTGCGGTCGCACACAGACTGTGACAGTGCTGCAGGAATCACAGTTCACTGATCGCGTTACGATGGCGGAGGATTTGTTGCGCAACAGAGTCGATCTGAGATGTCTTCTGAGAATGAGATGTCTTGATATGTCTGAGATGGCGGTTCACACAGAACGTGTTTTTCCATTCCAGTGCGGTACTTTTCCACTGTTTTTCTATGTAAACGCGCTAGACGGATGTGTAACCTTGCGCTCGCGTCTTGCATCTTTTGCAGCGTCTCGCGCATGACACAGCATTCTAAAAACGCGGCGCTCAAGTTAAAATCAGTTCCCCCATTCCACTGCCAGCGTATCGCATTTTACACAGCAAAAACGCATTCTGTGTGAATGGCCCCTTATCTTGTAGAACGCGCGTTCAGCACCGCCACTACGGAGTGAAAATGAAAGTAAAACACGATGCGCGCAAATTAGACTGCATACAATAGCCCGTCTCCCAATAGACTGCATACAATAGCCCGTCTCCCAATATCAAACCTATCTCTGGACGTTATAGTTGTGGCTCTGGTCTCTGTTTTGGTCTCTGCTTGCACTTTGAATACAGAGAGAGTTGGCCTACTTTGATTATGGTTGCACTTGCACTTAATTATCGTTTGCACTAATAAGACTAAGAAAAACTGTTGTTTTATACAGTTTTTATTTCTATTTTCAATTTGTGAAAAGTAGTTTTATTTGGAGGTCACACACAGCCTCAGAAGTTCTGGAAGCTCATAATGTACAGTAAGGTCTGAAGAGACTCGTGTGAAATCATACTTGAGAGAAGCTAGTCAGTTGAGTTTGTGGTAAAACCTTTACAGTGCTTCTATATTGTTGTATTTTAATGTATTTGATAATTCATACTCAAAGTAGAACTGAAATGACATTCATTACAAGATGATTTAGTTACAACATTTCAAAATGCACCTGCAGACTATTTTTCCAGTCATGAATTTTGTCATTGAGGAGTTCTATCAAATATTGTGCAAAAATCTCGTCTCGTCTCGTTCTCGTGAACCCAATCTCGTCTTTGTCTTGTCTCGTGAGATAAGGGTCTCGTCACACCCCTAGTAGGACCCCATCCACGCTCAAAGTCTATGTGGCAGCCATATCAGCGTTCGTCAATCCGACGCTTGGCCATGCACTGGGCAGAAACGACCTGGTGGTACGTTTCCTTAGAGGAGCCAGAAGGTTGAATCCTCCAAGGCCTCCTTCAGTCCCCGTCTGGGACCTTTCTACAGTGTTAAACGCTATGAAAGGGGCCCCTTTCGAGCCTATTCACTCAGTTGACATGAAACACCTGTCTCTCAAGACCGTGTTTCTTTTGGCTCTCGCTTCAGTGAAGCGTATGGGGGATCTGCAAGCGCTCTCAGTAAGAGCCTCTTGTATGGAGTTCGGGCCCAACGACTCTATAGTCGTGTTGAAACCGAGACATGGGTATGTACCTAAGTCCCTCAACACACCGTTCAGGGCTCAGGTCATCTCCCTGTCGGCTCTGCCGACCTCTGAGGACGGAAATAGCTTCCTTTGCCCGGTCAGGGCATTAAGAGCTTACGTGTCCCGCTCCGCTGTTTTTCGACAGACGGAGCAGCTCTTCGTTTCGTTCAGTGGGCGCTCTAAAGGACGTGCTGCGACGAAACAGAGCCTATCTCGATGGGTAGTGGATGCCATTGCGCTAGCCTACGCATCTAGAGGTTTGGAATGCCCCCTGGGCATCAGAGCACATTCTACGAGAGGCATGGCCTCGTCGTGGGCTTGGTATAGCGGAATCTCGTTGCAAGATATTTGTATGGCGGCAGGCTGGGCCTCCCCGTCTACATTTATAAGGTTCTATAACCTAGAGGTTCCTGCGTTGCAGGCCAAACTGCTCTCGGTCTAAGACCAGGTATAGTGCTCCTGCCCCGCACGGCGGCCCAGGTCACTAAAGTGTTTAAGCATCACTCACTGACAATGTGTCCCATGTGCATGCTATTACCCCCCCATATATATCTATATTTACATATATATGCTATTATGCCCTTAGGGGCCCTATTATAAAGGGATGATGCTATTCTAGCCGCTCTCCCTATAAACTCTTGGTGTTGGCTCTGGCATGCCGGGTCGCGTGCGCGCGCCCTTGGGTGTCTGTGTCGGTCCAAGAACACGCACGGCGTCTTACAGGGGTTCCCGTAGCGTCGCTATCGACGCAGTAGGAGAGAACTCTACGTAAGAGAACGTACTCGGTTACTAACGTAACCTCGGTTCTCTCTAGGAGAGGGAACGAGTACTGCGTCTCATGCCGTACGTGCCCACGCTGTGTCGCTTCTGTGACGAAAATCGGAGTGGAAGCAGCTATGCTTGGTATTTATAGACCTAGGCCACGCCTGTTTCGGCGGGAGATGACGCAGAAGGGCGCGAAGCGCCCTCATTGGTCAGCGTCACTGGCCACGCATAGGCTGTGCTTTTCTGGCGGAGCAGCCAATGGGCGAGCGGTATTGCTCCGCCTAGGGTTGTATGCTACAGAAAAGCGTTTTACATATTACAAAATTAAGGATTAATTTTTAGGCTTCAATCTCGACAAAGAAATATCTTTCCCGTAGCGTCGCTATCGACGCAGTACTCGTTCCCTCTCCTAGAGAGAACCGAGGTTACGTTAGTAACCGAGTACGTTTTCAGTGACAGCCCATATGTATTGTGACTGAGCAAATGCCAAGCTTTTAAATGATGCCAGAAGCTTTGAACTGATCAAGACAACAGCTAATGTGAGTTAATGTGAACTCTTGGGATTATGCAACCCTTTTTTTTTTTACTTCCAACACCCCAATACTCCTCTTTCCCTTCAGTTAGTGAGGTGACTGATATGTGAACATTTGCTTTATTAGAGAAAATACAGTTTACACACAGTCCAATATAACATGATCACAGACACATTTATTAATGGATGCGCTAAAGTGGGAGAGCTTAATAATTGCAAAACTTTATTCTTAAATTAATAGATTATCATGTATTTTACAAGACACTATTTTAGGTCCTTTAAATTTCATATCCCTGTAAGCTTTGTATATATATATATATCTTTTTTTTTTTTTTTTTTTTTTTTTTTTAAATAACTCACACAATAGTTTCTGGATTGCAAGCTTTATTAAAGAAAAAAAACATTTACAAACTAATTTAAGACGCATTTGCTAGAATAGTCCATAAAGTTTTCTAACAACTATTGTTATATCAGGATAGGTGGGCAGAACCATATCCTTACAAACAGATGAAATGATGATGCGATGCTAGATTCTGCTCCGACTGAAGAAGGGTGTTATCTGGTTGTGTTAAATTACAGACAGTTGTTGTAAAACAAATTTACTTGTCTTCCCCATCTTTCATTCAAGAATGTTTGCTAATTTTCCAGGGTCCCGCTTCCCCCTTCATCTTGTATTGTGTTCCGGGCCCAGTAAGCTTGAGAGACCCATGAGCTTTCACTAATATTATAGCAGCAAAATGCTGTCCACATGTAAGAGGGAATGTTCACTCTCTTATTCAGTTTATCATTGCCAGGTACAGCTCCGGTCAGCACATAGGCTGAGACTTTATTGTGTTTTTTAGGGTCACGACAGTAATTGTTCATACTTGTTATAGTCTCTTGTTCAGTCTTATTCCATCTACCATTCCTTAAGTTGTTCTTCTGTGGGACGCTGTTGGTGAGTGTGAATGTAGATTGAGCAGTTTCTCTATCAGCTGCATGACAGGATGGAAATAGCTGACCGGGACTCACATTTTGTTTGTTATCGTAGTAATCTTCATTGATAGCCTGATTGACGAATGGCACTGGAGCCTCAGCACTTGAAGGTTCAAGCTATAGGACAAAAAATGGAAAGAGAGACAGTCCATTGAACCAGCCTGTTCTCACGTAAATGCGTCTCTATAGCACGGATTGTGTTTATAGTGCCATTTATACGCGAAAATTAGTTTTTACATGCATAGGATAGGCATGTAAAACTGCAAAAGCAGTTTTCGCGTGCATTTGATATGCACTTTATTGCGTGTAATAACACACACACCCCACACCACTAATCCGAACCAAATGTATTAATACACACACGCACCCCACACCACTACTAAACCTACCCTAACCAACCCATGTGTATCCAATGCACGTTAAAACTCATGTTTGCGTATAAATTTCACGATAAACACTGCGTGCTATAGAGACGCATTTAGTGTGATCGGGTTAATTGAACAATAAGAAGGGGGAGACCGGGGACAGTTGCAACACTTTTTGCATTTGGCTCTGTTACTCGGAGACGGTTTGGATTAGACAAACCAATTTTTTATACAATAAACTTACATCTGTCTGTTAATAGTCTAAACCATTTAAAGATTGTTCCAGAATCTACATTTTTCACAATTTGCATTTGAATGTAAGGAGTCAGATGTTGCAACTGACCCCGTGCCCGGGGACAATTGCAACACTGTTTGGGGATGGTTGCAACATGTTACAAATAGGAATATATGTCAGTTTTAGCTAAATGATTATTATCAAATATGTATTCATCAGCTTTGATTAATGACAATTATAGATTTTTCTAGATGAATAGGCCTTATGTGCAGATGTAAAATATTCAAATTGATATCAAATACAGTAGGCTTTTAGTAAAATAAGAAGAATGGAACGATTTGTGAGGCAATTAACTTTTATTTAGCCTATTGTCATGTAAAACATTTTTTTAAACTATATTTTTTATTATCATTTTTCATTTTAGCAAAACAAAGGTTAACAATGTAATGTCAACAATATAACTGCATCTTGCATCTACTTTAACGATAACTTTACAGCAATAACTCTCATTTTAACAACTGTCAAAACTTGATGAACTATATTATATTTAAGTAAAAACTTGTGTGCAGATGAATGAAAAATTATGAAAGAACTTTTAAAATGTTAAAAATACTGCTATGTGGTCTGTTTTTATATTTATGCATTGTACGGGGACAGTTGCAACAGTAACTTGTCCCCTTACCTGTCAGCCATGATAAAACCTCGCTAAACAAGGTGGCATTGAAACATGTTAACCATATTAGCTTAAAGGAGTCATGACCTGGAATTTTCACTTTTCCACGAGAATCAATGTATGTTATGATTGCCTAACGAGTATACACTGGCCGGGAAGCCGATATTTAAAAGTGAAGCGTTTGTTTACCCCAGGGTTCGTAAACCAGCCCACGTGCACTCAAACACGAGATTTTAATTTCTCCCCCGTCTTGACGTCAAGACGGGGCCGGATATACCATAGATATGTATAAAGGCTAGATGGCTCAAGGCGGAGTCAGCTGTGTCGTCAACTTGGCGGCCATCTTAGGTCAGGTGACTGCGCTGCTGCTCCCTGCTGCTGTGGACGGAAGGTGAGTGACAAATGCTCGTAACTTGCTGAATTCTTGACGGATTTACAAACGGTTTGGTTTATTACAAACCTTATTAACGTGGCTATGATTTGTGCTGATGCCAATGTTTAAATTGTAGATTCACGTTTTGAATGTATGCAGTATGCAGTTAAATAGCCGCATCCCTGACGTTTATGACACACCAAGCCGTTTGAAAATCGGTTGAAAATTGAGCAAGATATAGTTATTTCAGCACTACATGCACAATAGACTTTAATGTTATAACTGGACGAGCGGACCTGTCTTAAGATGGCCGCCGTGTGACGTCGTCGGGTCCCATTGGCTCTCAGCGCCGGTAAGCCATCTAGCCTTTATACATGTCTATGGGATATACCATATATGGACAACGCAGACCTATGCTGCAGGAAGCCCGCCCTGCCCCTCTCCCCCTCTCATATCGCGAAAGATGCAGAAACGTAGTGCACACGTGAGTTACTCTGTTGTTGACTGCCAGAATCAACATGTAACTTAAATGTGTTTTCTCTCCCAAGAACGGACCAAGCTGTCAGGGACCAGTGGATTAAATTCGTTTTTAATGACGCGGTTCCTACAACCCTTCCCACTGGCTTAACGTTAGGTGTCTGTGCTAATCATTTTACGCCGGAATCGTTCACTAATTTGAATGTCTAAAAAACCACAACGTGAAACAAGGCAAAAACACCACATGATAGCAAACGTTTATCTCAATAACCACTGTAAGCTGAAAAAAAAAAAGTAAAAAGTAGACTACATCTCCGTTAATGTAATCTACATTAAATAAAAGGTATAATGTATGTCTCAGTCAAAATGATTGTCTTTACCATTCAGAGACATCTTGATGTAGACGTCCTTCCATCGACTCTACATCTTCCATTTCCAGCTCAGGTTCAGAGTCTGGCTCGTGCATTTACGGTTGAATCCCGTAGGTCGCGGCCAGGTCGGGTTCATTCACAACTTGCGCCATGATGTCATTTTGCTGATGAAGTTACTGGCGGTGTCAACCCCCCTCCTTCCTGCCACCAATCAACGTGCCCCTCATTTGCATTATTAAAATGACCATCCACGACAGCCAAAATATCGCATCAGATCTCGCGAGACAATAATGCCTTTAGAAATAAGGGTCAGAGGAGCTCTGTTATTTTTTTTCCACTTTTCTTTTTTAGAAGGGCCTGAAAGACTATAATAGAGCGTGGGTATCCAAGGTAATACTAGGTTATGACTCCTTTAAAGTTAACATATCACTCTTTTAAACCATATAAGTTTGAACTGAATCACAAAAAACATTGTTATCGACAGAATTTCTCCCCAAAAAAACATCGCCTTACGCCACTGACAGTGACATTTTGCAGTTTCAACCAGCTATATTTTACCAACCTATGTCCTGTCTGTCATATATACTATGTCCTCTGGTTGTCTTACGTCTGACAGTTGTTGGGGGTAATTTATATTATTATTGGTAACACTTTACAATACGGACCGTGCACTAATCTGCATTAATTCATGCTTAACTAATGCACAGATAATCATGTGTTAATGTATGACTCATGAGGAACTAAACCATTAATTAATGATTACTGCATCAGCAACTAATAAAGATTCTAAATGATTAAGATTAAGTAGTAATTAATTAAAGCAGGCAACTGGAAGTTGAAGTACATGACTTTGACCAACTGTGGTAATTAACACATTCATTTAAACTTTTAGTTAATAAAATAAGTTCTTAAGGAATTAATACATTATCACACATTTAATTAATAACAATTCATATATTACTTAATCTATTAATCATTTAGAATCTTTATTAGTTGCTGATGCAGTGAATGGTTTCACGTTGCTGGCATTGAACTGGTCTTTTGGACGTCCGCACAAGTTTACCCATCGTTCACATTTATCCCTCTGGGTTTTTGGCTTCGGGAAACGAATAAAGAATACATCCTTCATATGTGGACGGTCATAGTGTCTGGAGTCGTTTCTGCAAGTTCCATAGCAGCAGTGTTTACTCGGCATGTTCTTATTTGAGGGATAACCGGCAGAAAACAAGCAGTACTAGCATGAATCATAAGCGAGCGCGCTTCTATAGAGAGCCTAAGTCCCTCCCCTTCCGGTGGACCACCATGGGACCTTATTTCGGAAAAATATTGTATGGTAGTCAATGTCGAGAGACAACCAATATTTTGATCTCGTTTGAATTGTGCCCTGAATTACACATATGATGTCTGTCAATTTAAAAGATACATTTTAAAGTCAAGAAAGTCGCAGTTTGATGTAAAACTGTTGAGATATAAGACTGTGAAAATACGTAATTACAAAGACTACAAACCCAAAAGGCGCACATGTGACGTCATACCTTTTCTCTCAATGAATGAAGCTAACTTTACTGAAGCTAACTTTACTGAAGCTAACGTCTGTCATTTTTTCTATAGTCTTACGTTATAATCGTAGCGTTACGCCGTCATGCCGGAGTGTGTTGTACCAGACCGCACACACACGAGCAACGGTGACGTATAGTGCGAGACGAGAGATGTAGTTCATTGAGCGATTTCCACATAAAACTAAACGTTACTCTTCTGTTTTATGACAAACTGCGACTTTCTTGACTTTAATAATTATTGTTTAAATTGACAAACATCATATGTGTAATTCAGGGCACAGTTCGGACGGAATAAAAAGATAATTTGTCTCTCGCCATTGACTACCATACATATATTTTCCGAAATAAGGTCCCATGAGCCGGAAGCGGAGGGGCGGGACTTAGGCTCTCTATGTTGACCCCCTTCCGGTTTACGTTGCTGACGTCACGCGGCCTTGCGGTCTAAAAATAGCACTCGTGCGGCACGCTATTACAGCATTTTAACAAAAACAAAGCTCAAGAAAAAAAATACTTTCATACCCCAAAAACAGTTTTTTTTTAATAAATCCTGGAGCAGCTCAGGAATCTCATTGATGTTTCTCTGCAAGGGAGGGGCATCCAACTGAGCATGTGCAGTGTGAGTGTCATCACTCTAGCTTCTTTCTGATTGGAGAAAAATGACATGTTGCAACCATCCCTTGTTGCAACTGTCCCCGGTCTCCCCAACTTTACAAAATACGAGACTAGATTAATTAACTTCTGGACTGATATATAAAGTGCTGACATGCTACATTTTTTAATCATAAAAAAACACTTAGAAACATCACCTTTGACTCGATCATCCAGGGAATCTTAATCTTCTCATGTGTTCCGGTGAATTTGTAAGCTGAGAAAAGAGGTATTCTCTTTGTTGTATCGTAGAGTGTTGCAAATCTTATTCTTTCCTTATATTTTTGACAGATTATTTTGTAACAGTTATCTTGTGCAGCCGAATCCTTCAGAATACCAGGGATAACGGGAGCCTTTTCTTTAAAAAAACAAGCACTGCATTTACTGAATTTGTCTACAAGTTCAGACGTGATGCATGAGAAACCCAGCACCAGCAGCGCAGAGATAAACAGACGCATCTTTACTTCAAATCTTCACTGCTTTTATGGTCCCGCAACACAAACTGTGTCTCCCTCTCGTGCAGATCTGCAGTAGAAACAATGGTCTTGAACACTGACACACACACACACGCACACACACACACTAATCTAATTCTGTGAACTCAAGTCTCACAGTTTCTGAGAAACAAAGTCATGGTATCACACATAATATCAGCGTTAAGTTTCTTTCACACTCTCTGACCTGCGAAATGACAATAAATAGGCTATCCACAATTGCTCTAGGGTTCTTGTATCTTGCATGCTATTCTCAGCACTTGAGGCCTCTTTACAGCATGCTTGAATCTGTTTATTTTTTATTCTGAATTGCTAAAACAACTCCATTCTCTGAACCAATTTGTCCAATAAATCACTCTTTCAGTAAAACATTAAACACGTTCAGTTAAGACACCATTTACAAATCTCATGAACTCTTTTTTGAAAAACTCTAAACACATTCTCACTCACTAAAACACATTTTGAACTATGATGCACTTGTTTCAAAACACTAAACACAGGCAGGCAAAAGTGAAACACAACTACTGTACAACACAGTTGTCACCGTTTACACACAACAACTCAAAATTGTTCACACTTATTTCTAATGATGTGACCAAACCAATATACAAGTCAGTTCAGAGTGCCAAAACCGAATGTTGCACTGCATGTTGATACCAACAATGGATGGAAACAATACAAAAGAGAGAGGAGGACAAGAGTGAACAAGGAGGAAGAGGACGAGGAAGAGCAGTTGTGGAGAATATTGTCAAGGCTGGATCTGCTTTAGGGTTTGTCCGTTTGCCAGAGATGACATTGCTTGTGATGAGACAAAGTCTAATATGAAGACATGATGCTGAAGCAGAATCAATCTCTCACTGACCTTGATTTGCAGTTGCACAACTCTGTAACATGCTTTTATTTAGAGCTTTTTAACCTTTTTGGCTTTTGCAATTGTGTCATGCAAGTGGTGAATACAGACATTTAACAGGACTATACAATATTCAGTACAATACTATACTTGCAGTGCATACAGTATACAATTTATTTACCTCACTACTGTAAGTTGTGATTACTATACTTTTTAACGTAATTACAAAATCTTCGTTACAATATACTTTTTTTTTGCAACTGCATGCTTTGGATTCTGTGTTTTCCATTTTTAATGTAGTGTCTAGGCAATTGTTTGATTTTACCAGAAGATTCAGATGTTCTCTGAATGTAGTTTGAAGATTTGTTTTGTTTAAGGTTTTGAGAAAGTGGGTGATGGTTTCAAGAAATGTGTTTTAGCAATTCAGATAAACTGTAATAATGATCTATTACGTTATGCAGTATTATCATCTCTTGTAAGTTGCTTTACCAAGCGTATGCCAATTGAAAACATTGGCATACAGTACGTGACATTGGTGGAGACCAGAGAGTTTCAAATATTTTAGATCTTTTCAATAAAGAAAATGCATGTGGCTTGTTAGCTGTCAATCCCTATAGGTATAGATATAGGTAACGTAATTAAAGGTATTAAACGCCTGTTTTTTCAATGACAGCCTTTCAAATAGTCTCAGCCTCAGACGTCACACCAACTGGAAACACTTCAGGATTTTCGAAGTCGTCCTCTGATTGGTTGTATTCAACAGGATTTCCGGGAGACGTGTGTGTTGAGTTCTTTAACAAGTTCTTCTCTGCCAGGAAACAAACCGCCGTGACGCCAAACCCCCTCGTGGAAGAAGAAAGACTTTGTGTTTACAATTGTGACAATGTGCGCTTACCATGATCAACTAAACGCTGGATTTTCAAAAGTATGTGAACTTCGTGGCTCCATTGTTGCAGTAAACGTTTGCACGTTTTTTAATTAATTATTTATTAGATGCACACCGGTCTGTTATCGTAGGGACATTGACTTTACATGTTCACGCCCCTAAACATGACGTGGAACAAAACGAACTGTGATTGGTTGCGTTACATGTCAGTCAGATGGCCTCTTGGGTGGTTTTGGCCAATGAAAGCTGCGAGAGAGTCCAGACCCTCTGCCGTCAGTCTGAAGGTCTGGCTATGCGAGACTACCCTTCAAATGTAGCCATTTATTGTGACTTAATACTTTACTTTTTTTGTTGTTGCAAAAAACATAATTTTCTAATGTTGTAGTAGACCATAAATTTGGATCTTAAAAGCATGAAATGGATATTTTCTCTGACATATATAGTCACTAAACGACTTAAGATCTGAGCAACAGGTGTTGATAATTAATGTGAATGCTAATGGGAAAATCTCTGTCCATTTAATTGTTGTAAAACACCAAATTTAAATCATAATTGTTATGGCATACATACAGTATCATGTATAATTCATCTATTCCTTGGTGAGGCAAATCAGAATCTTTGAACTGATCCAGACTACAGCGAAATGAATGGTGTTTGTGTGAACTCTTGAGATTTTACTGGACCTGTATTTTCCACTCTACGCCCCACCAATAGCGGTAGATACTAACTTGTCCTCATTTCCCTGTCGACAGTAAAATAACTCTGATATGCCAACTTTTGCACAAGCTTTATTAGAGAAAAGACAGTTTACACACAGTCCCATTTATAACAGGCTCTGGACTTCAGACTACAAAAATGTAAATGCTATGGCTTCTAATCAAACGTGATAACTGATAATTCAATGATTTTAAATCCTTATGCTGCTTTTCTTATGTTAGTTGTATGATGTTTTTTTTTTTTTTTCACAGTTGCTCTCAAACAACTGTACATTTTTCACCCAGGTCTTACTCAGAAATTCCTGTAATTGCATCAGATTCTTTTTACTGATTGTTTTCTCTTCATCTCTTCTTTCTTCTTTGTTTAGGGCCCAATAAGCTTGAGAGACCCATGCACTATTTTTACTGTTGTAACAGCAGAATGCCATCCACATATAAGAGGGAATGTTCACTTTCTCATTTAGTTTATTGTTTCCAGGTATTGCTCCGGTCAGCACATGGGCTAAAACTTTATTATTATTGTCATAGCAATGTATATCCATGATGTCTTTAGTCTCATTTTCCATGCGATTCCAACTGCCGGCATTAAAGCTGATCTTCTGTGGCACTACGTTGGTCAGTGTGAATGTAGATTCAGCAGTGAGTTCATCAGCCGCATGACAGCAGGGAAACAAGTGACCGCGATTTAATCCGTAGTTGTTATTGAAGAAGTCTTCATTGATGGCCTGATTTGCGTATGGAACAGTCATCTCACCAACCGGAGGATCAAGCTACAGAAGTTTAAAAGAAAGATAAATGGCCATTAAACACAAAGACATAACAGAATAGTTGACTCAAAAAAGAAAATGGTAATTTACCAATGTCGTAACAAACCCGTATGTGGTATGTTTTCATGCAAAACACAAAATTAGAATTTAGAAGAATCTTAATTGAGTTTTTTGTTCCATGGAACAACCATTCATCTGTCAAGCTCTTATAGGACAAAAAAAATGAAGTATTGTCTGATTCGACTACTTCTGAGGTTATGTGAAAGTTGTATGTGAGTTATTCACTGAATTTCAACAGATCTATATTTATGAACCTATGTTTCATAAAAAACTAAAAAAAAAAAAACTGCATAATTCTTATTTTTCTTAATTTTGTGTTCCAAATAAAATAACAGAATATGGGTTTGGAATAAAATTAAGTTGAATAAATTATGAAAATGTTTTCATTTTGTGTGAACTATCCTTTTAAGACAGTAAATTGATAGATTAGATGTAAAATCGGCACTGAATAGCAGATATACTAAAACTACAGAATCAATGGTTAAGGGAAAAGAGGTGTAACACTTACAGAAGAAAAGTAAATGATAGATTTCTGTAATGTGTGTAAATTCATCACGATAACTGATGACATACTGTACTGTAACGCTCTGGCACAACACATGTGATACATGACATGTTCTTTGAATCATAAAAAAACAAGCTGTGGAAATCATCACCTGAGGCTCAACCATCCATGAAGTCCTTGGTCTTCTGAATTTTCCTCTCCCAGTGTATTTGTAAGCTGAGAAAACAGGGATCCTGTTTGTTGTGTCATAGAGAGTTGCAAACATATATCCTGAACCTACATTTTCGGAGCCTTTTTGAAAGATTTTTTTGTAGCGATCATCCTCCGAGCGTGGATTCAGGATGCCAGGAATCACCGGTGGCTGTCCTCTAAAGAAAAACTCTACATTTATCAAAAGTTTTTACAACTTCAGACGTGACGAATGGACAGCTGAACGCCAGCAGCGCGAGGACGCTCACGATAAACAGACGCATATTCACAGGGGGTCAGTGTTCCGAAAGACAATAGGCTTGTTTGAGATGCGCCTTGCCTCGCCTGAAATGTATGCGAGAGTAGGCGGCTGCAGTGATGGGAGGAGTGAAAAAAGTGCAGGCAAGCCAGACAGTTCTCTCTTCTCGCAGTGGATCTGACATGGATATCGCGGGATTCACGGGATTCACGCTCGTGCACAGTGTTGCTAATAAACTGGATGTAATTTAAGTTCTGTTGCTTAAATATGAAAATAAATATAATGAACAAGACACCCAAATCACTTGTTAGGCTATATAATCCCATTCCAAATACGTGTTTATCAATCTTTTTTTTTCTTTAATACATGTGTTTATATATATATATAAATTACATAATCACATAATCCATATAGAGATCGCACTGTCAGAGAGTTTGGGAATATTCACAGATCATTTATACACATAAAACATGATATCAGAGTTTTAATATCAAACATTTTAAAAGAGAACAATACATCATGGTTGTTTAAACCAATGAGCATTAAGCTGTGTCGTCAGCAAGTCGTTTCCCATCATGCTTTTGATCCGCGCAGTCGGTGGAGAGCAACTGCGCTCGACTATGGCAAGCCGTTTTAGCATTTAAACCTTTGTCCTGACTATCTATAAATATATTTAAAGCTAGTAACAATTGTATTTTGACGAGTGATAATTATAATTCGCCTAGTCAGATTGACAATTAGAGATATCTGCAATTATAATTGCACTAGTAAGAAATCCGATTTGAGATATCTGTAATATATATTTGACTAGTCAAAACTCCATTTAAGATATCTGCAATGATGTCATTGCTATTTTTAAAAGACGCGTCGTCTATCTGCAAAGGTAATTAGAGATATCTCTAATTCGATTACGACTAGTCACAATTATATTTGAAGATATCTGAATTGCACTTGCTCCTAGTCGAATCTGCTGTTGCGTGACGTGGAACTACATTTCCTCAGCACCGCCCAGAGTTCCTCCGCTCCTCCCTAGCAATAGACAATCACCCAATGCTTGACTGAATAAATGTATCCATTTATTAAGAATCAGTCTATAGTTAATTTATTGAGTGAAGACTTTATTTGTTCAGCTACAGTAGAAAGAAATTAAGCACTGTTTATTTTATTTGTCTCTTATAGTATTTGTCATTTTGTTTGTAATTTGCTTTTTTGCTTATTTTTAATAGCAAAGATCAAATTAAATTAAATATCTAGGCCTATATTGTAATTATAAAATTACATAAAAAAAAAAAAATTAAATAACTCGTTTCATGAAATAAGATTTTGGTCATCCCAAACCTGTTCAGAATTGTGAAAGGTTAGCAAATGTTAACATGATTGATAATAATGTCAATGTTGCAAACATCTTGGTAAGGACACTGGCATGTAATCAGTTATTTTATAAAGGGGAAGGAATGGTCAAAAAGCAGGGCAGGAACAGAGTTTTTTTTTTTTAAATTAATTTATAAAACAATGAATTGTAAGTTCTGTCATATTTTTCAATTAGTTTTACTGTTTTAGTTTTTTCCCATGGTATCGATTCAGTATTGGTATCGAGGTATTTTAGTCTGGTATCGTATCAAAGTCATCATTTTGGTATCGTGACAACACTATAACATACACAGTTACTTTTACAGTAATTTTATGACCTGAAAACCAGGTCAGGCCGTTCTGAGATTTTTTTTGGCGCGCTCCTCAAAGACAAAATGGTTAGAAAAGGCGGGGCTTAGCAAAGGGGTGGTTTGAGTACACAATTAAGATATCTATAAAATAATTTCGACTAGTCAGAATGTTCATTCAAGATATCTACACTGACATTCTTCCTAGTCACAAAGCTGAATGCAGATATCTCCAAAGAAAGGTCCTCCTAGTCAAAAAGCAGACTGAGATATCTACAATTAAATTGAAGATATCTTTAAATGAGTTTTGACTAGGACGAGTTCCAATTCAAGATATCTCTAATTAAGTTTTGCCTAGTCAAAACTCCAGTTCAAGATATCTACAACTGTAATTTAACTAGTAATAAATTATTTAAAGATATCTACATATGTATTTTTGGATATCTTAAAAAACGATGAATTAAAGATATCTCCAATTTGATTATGACTAGACAAAACCCAGTTAGAGATATCTTGAACTGGAGTTTTGACTAGGCAAAACTTAATTAGAGATATCTCTAATTGAATTGCCACTAGTGCAATTATAATTTGAGATATCTCTAACTGGGTTTTGTCTAGTCATAATCAAATTGGAGATATCTTTAATTAGAATTTCTACTAGTCAAAACTCATTTGTAGATATCTGAAAATATTTTTCAATTGAAGTCAATGGAAGAATACGACTAGTCATAAAAGCATTGTAGATATCTGTAATGTATATTACGACTAGTACAAATTAACATTGTAGATATCTTCAATGCATATTACGACTAGTCACAATCACATTGTAGATATCTTAATTGCAATTACGACGAGTCAAAATTGCAGAAGAGATATCTGGAACTGGAATTATGACTAGTCAAAACTGATTTATGACTAGTACGGGAAGGAGTATTTAATGCTAAAACGGCTTGCCATAGCTCGACTGCAGAATCCGACAGGTGTGCCTTGCGCTCGCGAGAGATTTTTGACATACGTCAGCATGACATCAGAGCCAGGCGGAACGCAGTCGGACACATTTCTAACCGGCATGCATCTCGCGGTGATCACCGGTGATCGGTTCTGCGCAGATTTTGCTCATGTCAAACAAGCCTATTGAAGCCTCCCCGGGCGCCGCCATTGGCTAGCGGGCCCCCACCTGCTGTTAGCATTCCATTGACTCCCATTCATTTTTGCGTCACTTTGACAGCGAATAACTTTACATCTGAGGCATTTAAAGACTCCATTTGTCCATTATTTATTTCTAAAGAAACACGAAAATGTATAAAATGCTCCATTACCTTGTATCTTACGTTATGGCCCCGTAGAAGCAGTTTTTGTAAAAATAGGCTAACGATTGCGTCATAACCGCGCGACTCTGTCGCACAAGTCGAAAAATTACCGTATGGACAGGCAGAGAAGCTCGCAAGCAATCGGGAGGACGTGGAGGCATAAAGTCAAGGGAGAAGCCCATAGAGAGTGATAAAGTTGCTCCCGTTGCTAGCTCATGGACAGCTAATACCCACGCTCTCCGTCTCTGCGAGACTCGGAAGGGAATGATTCAGATTTCTCTCGGCACAGCGACTAGAAGACCTACAGGTTGCTCACGTCACATCTACGTCGTCAAGCTCAGTTTGAGCCTGCGCAGTTCGCCTTGCGATCAGGAAGTGAGTGCTTCTAATTGACTTCATTTCTCTCCGATGAAACCTATGGGGTCGCTGTGTCCAGTTTATATACTGTCTATGCATATTCACCATGTGTTCACGCAGAGCTAAATAACAAAAAAAAATTAAACTGAAATGTAAATGCTTTTTTAAAGCAAACTTTAGTTCCACAAAAAGTCTCGCAGTTCAGTCAGCCTCTATTCTCAAATAGTTTAGCAGCAAAGATGATGATCTTTAATATTCATGTTCACACATCTAAACCTGTGAATCCACAGACTGGCGTGTGAGTGCGAGTGTTAGTCTTTCACACATCTGCAACATAGTCATATACTGCATTTGGATTCACTTCTTAGAACTGACCTAAGCCCTAGTTTCCATTGAACTTGTCTTTTGTGACTTTGGTCTGTGTGTTTTACAACTAATATTGGCAGTATTTATATAGCATTCTTTGGTTCACTTCTTGAGTTATGCCAAAATCACCGAGACGTTTGATGTGACATGTTCAACACATACATAACCCTGTAGAGACAAGTTTTATTTTGCATGATTTGAAAGCATTTATTTTTTATGACTTTGTAGTAGTCAAAGAAAGTAGTGTCAGAATTAATAACAGAAATCTGATATACTTGTTATTTCATACCAAATTTACATTTAGAAAAGCTCAATAGCCAGGTAACCAGGCCCCAAATTCTGCTGGTAATATTTTTATGATGGACCCCCCATGATGTTTCTTGACGTCTGGCTCACAAGCCTCTGCTTCTGGTGGACTTGCATCTGCTTCTAAAGATTTCAAACAGTCGCCGTTAAACAATGAGCTTTCTTTATTATATTTGCTCTTCAGAAAGTCCTGTAATTCCTTCAGGGTCTTTCCACTGATCTTTTTGCCTTCCTTTGGGTCCTCATGTTTTCAGCCCAGTGAGCTTCAGGCAACCATTCTTTGTTCTTATTGTTATAGCAGCAAAACACTGTCCACATGTGTGAGGGAGTGTTTACTTAGTTATTCAATTTATGTGCTGTGAGAATTCATGATCCCTCCAACTGTTTGCTCCATCCGATTCCAGCTGCCACTGTTAAAGTTTATGTTCTGCGGCACAACATTGGTCAGTGTGCATGTAGATGCAACAGTGTCTTCATCAGCTGCATGGCTGCATGGGAATAAGTGTCCATGATTCACATTCCTTTCGTTGTTTCACAGTCTCTGTTGCAAGCCTGATTGGAACATGCTTCATTCCAGCATTTAAATCTTCAAGCTACAGAACAGATAACTGACAAAGAAAAAAAGAGACAATAATGAGTTTTTCTAAAACATAACTGGAAGAAAAAAAGAAAAGAAATTGCAACCTCACCTCGATCATCCATGGAACACGTTTCCCTGTCTTATGCCCAGTATATTTGTAAGCTGAGAATATCGGGATCATATTTGTTAGGTCGTAGAGAGTTGCATATCTGTAAATGTTCTTATATTTTTGACAGATTATTCTGTACTGATTCTGATTCTGTGAGACTGAATCCTTCAGAATGCCAGAAATCATTGGAGACTGTTCTTTAAAAAAAAACTGACTGCATGCTTTGACTGAATCTACAACATCTGAAAGTGGCCACTGGAGGTCGCTAGAGGTAATGCATTCACAGTCAGGTCATTCATGTGACTGGGTTTGACACTGTGTGCCCAGAAACCTGTATAGCTGATCAACATTTTTCTCTCTCCTGAGTTCTGTCATCTCAGAAGCTCAGGAACATATGGTTGTGGGATTGTGGAATCCTGGTGCTGTTCACTCTGCAATATTAATTAGTTTATGTAATTCCGTTTTCATGATGTTTTTGTGAAGTTGCTTTGTCTTATGTTACACATTCGTGTGCTGTTTAGTTCAGAGACCTTCAAGCTAGAGGCTAATTCATGAAAGCAGCAAATCTAAAGTTTGCACCCTTGGTGAGCGGAGAGAGGTGTGTAGGCTATTATTTAGCTCCATAATGATTTAGATGTAAAATGTCTATATTGACTGCTACTGAAAATTGTTTTGTTGTGTATCCTGTACCAGGAAAGCTGCATGTGTTAAGTGAGCAAATTATTGTTTTATGTGTTATTTTAATGTGCATTGCACATATACACAAAAGCATGATCATGCACTGTAAAGGAGGTGAGGATTTAGGCTATGTGTAAATTTGTGTCATGCCAAAGGTTCATTAACCAGTTATTTGTGTGTTTACTTCTAGTTTTCACGGTGCTCATGCTGAATCTAGAAGAATAAAAAGTTTGCACCCGTTAGAGACTCCATTATTAAGGAGCCAAGGGCTGTAACAGGATCAGTCATGATGAACGGAAAGCCAAACACCAGCAGCATCGAGACGACAAACAGACACATCTTCAGCTGTGAAGGGATTCAGGATGTGAAGAACACAAAGGTAATTCAGGGATGTGCAACTTCCAGAAAGAAACCCTCTGTTTTATATACATGCTATCTATCCTTCATCTATCCTTTTTAAATCTGTGGATCCTTGATGTGTCTGTGTGTCCAGTTCAGAAGTTCAACTGTTAGGCAAGTACAGGCCAATCAGGATCCTTTTAATCAACCACAGAAACTGATACATTTGCATTAACATTTATTAATTTACATACAGTCATTGATGTCTGTGTAAGGCCAACCCAATAACAATTCACTCTTATCTCATGGAAATATAACTCTTAGTATATGACTGGAGTTCAGTCAAACAGGAGGACGTGCCTTTGCTGTTGATGGTAAAACTGGAACAGTTTACTAGTTCACATTAGGCAGGTCACTGCATCTACATTACAAATTTTAAAAAATGTACATACAACTCACTTGCTTTTAATGTCTCTTGATTATTAAATTGTATTTGCTTTCATTGGTTATTTTTATAAAAAAAAAAAAAAAACAGTAAATATACATTGTCCCTTTTTGTGGAGTTATTAATTTTCCCTTTGCCTTTTCTTATGTTTTATCTTAGATATAATTGTCTTTGTTTTCACTTGTGAATTTATTTTTCTACTTATTTTGCCTTTCTGATATTTTATTCTAATGTTGTAAAGCACACTGGTCAGCTGTTGATGTTTTAATTGGGCTATATACATAAACTAATCTTAAACTTAAACTTGTGTTCTGTAAGCTTTATGGAAATAATACTTAATCAGAAAGAGCTTTATCACGAGGAATTTGTTTTGGTGACAGAAGCTTCTACAGCACAAACAGAAAGACAGTGACAAGACAGATAATACAAGAACAAAAAAATAAGTAAATAGGAAATAACAATAAAAAAAACTAAAAAAAAAAACTCAATATACAAAAATAGACAATAGACGTTATCTACAGGTATGTACAAATGCAAGGAAATGTAAATAAGAAGTGTGTTAAATAAATGTATAAATTGTTGTTTATTGCACGTTCATTGCCTAGTGGAGCCATTAACTGTTCATGTGATGGATTGACTGTACTGTATATGATATCTTATTGTCAAATGAACTATGTATTGAATATATCACTGAAATATACGTACAACTCTTGGGGTGTTCTGTAAGACTAAATGCAAAGTTAATCCAGCATCTAAAGCATATAAGCTTAATTATCCTAATTAATTAATTAGCTATTTAATTGAATCAAACACTGAACACATGCGTCAAATTTAAGAAACTCTATATATCAAGTCTGGTGGTGGGGTATTGTACAGTATGTGTGTATGTATAAAATTTATATGCAATTTCCCCACATTTAACCGCTACAAATGAAAATTGTATTGAAATCTATTTATTAACATTAAGTGTACAAAATGCCTGAGGTGGGATGGGTTGGAACACTACAGCAAAAACATGGACAGTAGTTTCAATTTTGTTCATGCATTTGTTTTGTTTCAAATTTACTGATTTTTTTAAATACCCCCATCACTCCTCAAACCCCAAGCTCATGTAGTTTTTTGCATTGGGGCTCAAATGCAAAAAGGGACATATATATATGTCCCTTTTTTGCATATGTATGAGCTTGGGGTTTATTATGCTTATCAAGGTTGCATTTTTTTGATAAAAAATATAGAAAAAAACTGTGATGTTGTGAAATATTACTACAATTTAAAATAATGATTTTCTATTTTAAAATACTTATAACCTTTGATAATTTCAGGATTCTGATTTTAAAAAGTAAAAAATAAAATAAATAAAAAACTCATCAAAGACAATTGGAAATGTTTGTCTCTTATTCAGGGATATTCTTATGTTTGCCACCACACCTCCCTGAAGCTTCTGATGATGGAGGCGACGGTGAAGCGACTCGATTGTGTCCTGTACTCATAGCCCAGTCACCCTCATAGTCCCATGGACAAGGACATGGTCTACTAAAGTGGCTTGAATTTCACCCGAGACTGCTTGACGTCTTGCCCTTCCCCTGGCCCTGGCCCTGGCCCTTGTCCTCCTCCTCCAAACTAGTGTATATCATTTTGATCACTTTGTTTATGATTTGAGAGCAGTGTTTGATTTTGAACACAGGTAAAACTGTTTTGAGGCGAACGTTTCATTTGCGTGAGGAGTCAGAGGTTTTGTAAATAGTGCTTGAAGATGAGGTTTTGTGTTTAATGTTTTCAGAAAATGGTGCAAGGTTTCGGAAATTGTGTTTTAGCAATTGAGAAAAAACCATAATACAATTTTTCAAAAAAAAAAAAAAGTTTCACAAAACTATAAACACTATTCCTGCAAACCACTACAAAAACCAAAGCCCAGACATTTAAAAAAATTAAAAACAGATGAGTTTTTTTGGATTTGGATCCAAACGGAGAGTGCTCAAATTAGAGGAAGAGAAGAAGTACAAAAAGGTGGAGGCGAGAGAGAAAGGCAATGAAAATGGTCCGTTTTCAGCACATCTGTGTTCTTTGTGGCTTTGAGGATTTAATAATTTTGACTAGAGAGCTTGATTTTTGTCATAAGAGTTTGTGGCTTAAACCACTGAGATTGTGTCAGTTTGAGAAATGTGTTAGTTTCAGGAAATGTGTCTGAGCTATTGAGAAAAGCTGTAATGGTAGGCCTCTTTCAGTTATTTTCAGTGAAGGTGGAATGAAATGTCTTCTCACAGATATAATTTTTCTTGTATTCACAAGGAGCATCAAACCAGTAGTTTAAAAGATCATTCTCATCATATCCCAGAGAAGCACAGTCTTCTCCAGAAGCATCATCTCCACTCCAGTTATCAGGTTCAGCTTCCCCAGATGCCCTTTTGAACCAGAACCTTCAGAAGCAGGAAACAGCAGCAGTATATTCAATCAGATGTACAGATTTTCTCAGTTCTAAAAGTTATTTTTTCACAGATATTAAGTATAAGTTAAACGAATCACAATGAAACACAAGCTAATGCAACATGAAGTGGGGTCCAAAATTCTGACACCAGTGAAAATGCTGTTATTGTTCTAATTTGATACAAAATTAATTACAAATGATATTATCAGCTTAGCAATTTGAGTGAAAAGTTTAATTGAAGTCTTTTGGTTTGTGTCTCTTTTGCTTTAATGACAGCAGAACTGGAGCTACTGTACTACTACTACTACTTTGGCTCCTGCGATGTCCCATCCCTGTGCGTTGAGCCGACCAGATTAAACAGTTGTTTCCAGTGCTGACGGTCTTGTGCCAGCTGCTCTGCATCCTCCACAGCAACTCCATGTTGTTGGAGGTCGCCCGCAAGGACGTCAAGCCATCGGATGCGGGGTTTACCTCATGGTCGTCTCCAGCCTGCGGCCTTCGGATCAAACTGGAGAATAGCTCTCGTCGGATGGTCAGGAGGGAGGCGGAGGACACGGCCGAACCAGCAGGCGTGACGTTGCGCAGCTAGGCAGGATGCTCTAGGCTGGCACGTGCGGGCTCTAAGCACTTTATTGGAAATCCGCTGGGGCCATCTGATGTTCTCAATGGTTCTGAGAGCCCTGCTATTGGAGCTACTGTACATGAACTAAACCAGATGATCAAGTTCTCCAGCAGGATTTCAGATGTTCCAACGAACTTCATCTGACTGTCTGAAACTCTGAACAAAGTTGTTGAATAGTGAACTAGAAATCTGAAACCATTTTTATTTTTTATTTTGAGGTTTAATTGGAAAATGAAAACTAAAATTGCAGTGTGATCTTAGACTTCTGGATCTCACTGTACATCACTGACCAGTCGATTGAAGACAAATAAGTACTTACTGTGTTTCCGTGAGCGTTTGTTTGTTCGTCCCAAACCCAGTGTCCCTCAACCTCCAGATCATTAAGACCAATCCAGTGCGTCTCGTTAATTTTAGAGACCAGAAAATCCTAGAGAACATTTACTTTTGTCTTAGGACATCTTAGAACATTTATTTAAGGTTGTTTAATCTATATGTATTATTTCTAACTCACCAGTACTTCAGTGTTGTTTATGGTGACCAGATGAGCTTTGGATGCTACACAGGAATCACGACTCTCAAACCATGTCTGCTTTACCGAGGAGAAGAAATAACACTTTCCATGAAGTGGTGTCCAACCCTCCTCGCAGGGCTTACAAGATGGAGATAGGAATTCTGAAGCAGTGAATTATGAAAATCATGTTTAAACGAAGCAATCTCTGCCTTTAGAAGTACAGGAAATTAATACAGAACACAGACCACTGACTAAAGAAAGCAGCAAGAAAGAGTGAAACAGTATGAAAGTAGGTTAACCCACTCACCCGTGCAAGAAGATAAGCAGTTTTTAACTCTCTGGTACTTGTCTAAGAGCTCTCTCTTAGAGTCTGAAGCAGAAGACACTAATAAACAAGTGAGAGGTTGTTTAGTGTAATAAAACCCTTTTTTTTAGCAGCTTTATATCTGTTAACAATTGCAACCCACGTGAAACCAGTCAGTAAGCTGTACCATAACTCTTGTATAAGTGTATAACTGCCTTAAATGTGGCTGTTATCATCAGAGCAAAGCTCAAATAGAGCAAGATTTATACTCACACATGATCCCCAGAACACACAATCCTCCAAGAGCCAAAGCAAGAGAGACACCGAGGACGATCAGAAGAACTTTAGTCCGCTTTGAGGAAGTAACTTGATTCCCTGTGATTAGAAATCAAATGTGATGACTGAATTCCAGCGTGATTCAATTGTACAACGTTGCTTATTTTATTAAATATTTAATTGGCAGAATAGTTTGGCTTGAAAACATTCAAAGATTATTTTTAACATTTACAGTTCAAATTGCTTACACACTAAATGTGGAGCTTGAAAAAAAAATCTTCAGTCCAAGTCTGCAAAACTACAAGCACATTATACGCTTTAAACTCAGTTTGCAATTGTAAAACACAGTTCTACCAGAAAGACTCGGGAGATAGAATGATGTAACAAGCATTAATTTATTGAAAGCCCAGCAAGCAATTATTTATAAAGTTATTTGGCGTAGTCCGGATTATTTCCAGAGCCGAACAGTAACGGAGTACATTTACTTGAGTACAGTAAGTACAATTTTGAGGGATCTGTACTTTACTCGAGTATAATTTTTGGGGAGTACTCATGAGTCATGACTTTACTCAAGTACATTTGAGAGGCAAATATTGTACTCTTTACTCCACTACATTTCTATCCATAACCGTGAGTACTGAGTACCCGTTACTTCTTCTTCTAAAAAAAATAAAAAATCTTGGAAACCCTCAATTTGTTGTTTCCCTCTCAAACGTGACTGGATTGTTCAGGCGGCACTGATTGGGACAGCCTATCAGCAATCAGCTTTCAGGTTCAGAGGTGTGTCAGAACATTGCTATATTGCCTTCTTTGCTGGTTTAGGTTTATTGATTTGATTGATGAAAAAACAGAGAAACTCACATGTACACACAATTGTTAGCTGAATTTTCTTGTCTGATATTACACATTAATGTAAGCTGAGCATTTGCTTTGATTTTCTTGAGTATGCGGTGTGTTTAACACAGTCAGGTTCAAATACGGGTGCAAAAAATCCATTAAAACTCTAGCAGAGGTTTGTCAGAGCGTTGCCATTGTGCTATTGCCTTGTATTGCCTTTATTTAATGTTAAATAAAGCAACATGGTAAAAAGATGAAAATGACTTGATTTTACTTTCTATTCCTTTTAAATTCTCCAAAGTATTAACATTAACATTTTTCATAACTCCATGTAGGACGTTTCTGTACATAAATGTAAGCACTGTGGCAGTAGTAATGCAATATTTAGAAAATGTACTCTTGTACTCTTGATACTCAAGTACTTTTAAAAACAAGTTCTTCAGTACTTTTACTTAAGTAGACATCTGACTGTAGTACTTTTACTTGTACAGTAAAATTTAGCTTGGGGTATCTGTACGTTTACTCGAGTAATGAAGCTGTGTACTCTGTCCCCCTCTGATTATTTCACAGTCCGTAGTGCATAATCCGAGGGTAGCGGATCTGCATTTCTTGCCAGAAGACAAAGGCAGGGGCGCAGCCGACCCGGGAGGTATGGACAGGACCATCCTGGTGGTGGTGGGGAGGATGGAGTTAATTGTTGCATCAGCATCTGCAAACTCAGACACGTGTAAGTACCGATCTTTTATACAGCGAGTATAAGGACATGATTGGATAGATGTGAAGGTAATAAGTGACGTAGAAAATTAAGTCCTCGGCAGAACTTATGCTAAAGCTTTCATTTCTCTACATGCCACACTCATTTGCTAATGACCTACACCCGATGACCCTGTGTGAAAACACTTACATAAATTGATCACTTAGAAACTTTGTGTTTTGAGAAAGAAAGAAAGATTGTTTCACAGCAGCTTCAAAATAGAAACAAATTCAAAACAAATTCTGCTGTAAAGCAGTTCTCACAAGCCAAAAGTCTCATTATTCAGCTCAAGTCAGTTCAGTATTGATTCAGTTCAGTTTCATAAAATTAGTACAGTGTATTTGTGCACATACATGTACGTGTGACGAACTCCTGTGTTAAAATAGTTTTTAATTATGTGTTTGCTTTTGCAAGAGATGTCTGATGTTTTGTATGTTGTGTGTGTGTTTTGTGTGTATGAGTTTCAAGAAATGGAGCCATAGTTTCCGAAATTGTGTGTAAGCAATTTGAAAAAAAAACAAAACTGTAATACCGTTTGAATGTTCAACTTGCTGGGGACACATCTTAACATCTATATTTAGATACATTAAATCAAAATACATTATTTTACTATATCATTCTAATTCTAAATTATTTAAAAGTGAACTGAATGAAAACAATAGCTGTTGATTATACAAAATTGTACATGCAAACATTTAGGAAAAGACACCCGTCTGATGTCTCTTTTAATGTGTTCTCAGCATTACATGGTTCTCTTTTTTGGTATATTATAGTGGAGACAGAACACAGAACTTTAAAATTGATACACGTCAGCAAATGTTTATATACATTTATATATTAATATATAAATATATTTTATAAATTATAAATATATATATATATATTTCAAATATTATTTTTTTACATCATTTACAATATTTGTCGCATCGATTTAACAGGCCTGAAGGAATCGTATTATTCAAATTATTTACCAGTTAGGTACGAACAGAATTAAAACAATAGCTGATACTCAGAAAAATCATAAATGCATTCTTACCCATGTAACGAGAACCTTTGTTGTTTGCAGAACCTACATTATTATAAATCGCTTCCATTTTACTAACCCGACACGATAAGCAAACTCTGAGCCCTGCGTGTTATTTTCAGGAAGGAAGCAGAAAGTAGCCTAGGCATCAACCTAAGATAATAAACAGGAAGTAATGACTGTGAAAAGCTTTTAATCTAAATATGGCATATTTGCAAAAGGCCCTCATCCGGAATGCAGAATACCTGACAACATTCAAAAGACAACTGAAAACTCATCTCTTCCGTGAGCAATTAATATATATAAAAATATATATATATATATATATATATAAAATATTATTTCCTTTTCCTTTAATCCTCCCTTGTCTGGCTTATGCTACTCTGAGCAATGCCTGAACTTTGTATTTTGAGCACTTCTTGTGTTGTTTTTGCCTCTTCACGATGAATCGCTTGCTTTAGTCCTCATTGTAAGTCCCTTTGGATAAAAGCGTCTGCTAAATGACTAAATGTAAATGTAATTGTGTTGTTTGATATTAATTACTTTTACATGAATCATGCAAATACATGGTGTTTCCGATGTTGCTTAATACAATGGATTTGCAGGATTAGTGTCTTCTTATTTAGAACAGCGAGAACAACAAGAATTTGATACTGTGAACCTACCGACATGTAATTATAGTAATATAATAAAATAGTTTAAAAACTAGTAAATATACAGTGCATCTGGAAAATATTTACAGTGCGCTTCACTTTTACCACCTTTTACCTCAAAAATCTACAAACAATACCCCATAATGACAATGTGAAAGAGGTTTGTTTGAAATCTTTGCAAATTTATAAAAATAATAATAAAAAAAACGAGAGAAAAAAATCACATGGGGTGGCTGGAATGGAAATAGGCGAGTGTATGTAGTAAACAAACAATTTGTAGAGATCCGTCGAAAGGCCGTCATAACAATTAACAGATTTGTACAGAAGCATCTGATGACTAAACCAACTGGGAATCACAAATGGAAAACAAATTTTAAGAGAGTGATTTGAGATCACGATGACCATGTTTGCAAAACACACCGGTAAGTTAGCTGAAAGCAATCCATACTCAAACCACCAGGTTCTGAGATCTTTGGAGTGCTCCACAGCAATATGGGTTAGACATGCGAGTGCGCTTGCTCAAACGCTCAAGTTTTAATTCCGTTTTCCAACTGTACGTTGGTTAAGAATGAAATGGCTAGAATTAATTTACACCTCTACTATTGAATCCAACATATCATAAGCGCTCTGATTCGCTTCCATGGTGCTGTTGCAGTCTGTGAGGTAAACTAAACGCTAATGGCTATTTGAAGAGGGGGAGGAGGCCCTAAACACACCTCGTTCTCAGACCAGCACCCCATGGGCGTTTCAGGACGTGAAAATTATAACTGCGTCAGCTGAACCTAGAAAAAAAACTTGCAAAAAATTAGGCTCAAAAGAAACAGTATGCTGTTGGGGGAGTGTTTTTATATTACCACAGCAGTGTTCAGGGCATTACATCATTGACTAGATTAAATGATCGATTAATCAACAAATTAAACTCATAGCCTACTGTCATGAATTACTAAAACGTCATTCGATTTTGAAAAATAATCAATTTTCGGTAACACTTTACAATAAGGGTGCACTAATACGCATTAATTCATGCTTAACTAATGCACAGATAATACTGAATAAATGTATTACTAATGATTATCTAAGCTATTCATTAATGATTGCCTCATTAGCAACTAATGAAGAGTCTGTCTGGTTAATATATTAGTTCATATATGAATTGTTATTAATTAAATATGTAATTGTGGATTAATTCCATAATCACTTATTTTATTAACTAATAGTGTTCATTAATTTGTTAATTACCACAATGAGCCTAATATGCATTAATACATTATTAATTACAGCATTAGTAGAGTGTCAATTACTACAATTACTAGATGATGAGTTAATAATGATGTGCCTCAACAAGTAAAGTCACAACATAATGATTGTTAGCTAATGATTAATTAATCATTAATGACCATCACTAGAGTTTATAAAAGCTGTTTATTAAACACTGGTTTCCAAAACATTGTAGTAATTGACACACTACTAATGCTGTAATTAATAATGTATTAATGCATATTAGTTTACCTGTATTATCTGGAAGTTGAAATATAAGGCTTTGGCTCATTGTGGTAATTAACAAATTAATGAACACTATTAGTTAATAAAATAAGGTATTATGGAATTAATACACACTTACACATTTAATTAATAACAATTCATATATGAACTAATATATTAACCAGACAGACTCTTCATTAGTTGCTAATGAGGCAATCATTAATGAATAGCTTAGATAATCATTAGTAATATATTAATTCAGTATTATCTGTGCATTAGTTAAGCATGAATTAATGCTTATTAGTGCACCCTTATTGTAAAGTGTTACCCAATTTTCTTGTCCCTAATAGTCAACATAATGCAGGGGAAACTGTAAAATGAACTGCAGCAGTGCTAAACTTGCATCAAATGCAAATGTATGAATGTTTGAATTAAACTCACTGAGACTGTCGACAGTTTCTTTTCCATGCATCATTTTATTATATCCATGTATGTGGTTAGGTCTACAGTCGAATAATATAAAACAGTGAAATCGCCCTTAAACTCTTCTGTCTTGCCTGCACTTGAGACGGTGACATGAGCTCCACTGAAAGTCTTTCTATACGGGTTATGCGCAACATTCTTCCGGGTTCTACAAAACGGGTATAACTACTTCCGGCTGTCAGCTACTGAGGTAAACACAGCGTAGTAATAGCGACCTTTTATAGCCTGTGTTTACAGGAGCTACCCATACTATCAATTTCCGATGTACACCGTATTGCCAAACGGACGTCCAGAGCCCCGAGTACTCTATTAGACAAACGATTTTCTATTAGACAAACGAAAGTTTTACGCCTTTTTTTTTTTTTTTTTTTTTTTTTTTTACTCTAAAGTTTGATCAGAAATAAGAATGTTATTACAATAAGCAAAAATTAACAGAAAATTAACAGTTACCTCAGAGATCACTGCACCTCAGAGATCAAATACCGCTGCGGAAGTGAAAAGCGGAAATGCTTAGACCTGTTTTCCGGTTCGAACGCTGGCGCTCCGCATAACCCCTATTGGTTGTCGCTCGCAAAAATCGCTTCTCATTTGCAAAAGTTGACATTTCTGAACTTTTGTCGTGTATCTCCCGTCGCTTGACACGCCCACATTCTGTCGCCAACGGTCACTGTCGCTCGTGTCGCCGTAAGTCGTCAGCGCTCCATTGAAATTAATGGGATCTTGTCGCTTTGTCGATACGTGTCGCTGGCGGTGTGAAGGAAAAAGATGAACTGTTGGTTTTGTATCTGTAGGAAATAAAGATGACCAAATAAATTGTGAATAAGTTGTGTTTATTTGACAGCTGTGGTGGTGGTTACAGCATATATCTCTACCCTTCCATCTGCATCCTTACAATAATCTGTTTAATTTTCGGCAGTTGATCGTGATGATGGTAATGTGCACGTCATCAATGCATCCAACCAAATTGGAAATTCTAAAGGAAATTCTAAATATTAGCCTACTTTCAGAGATCACAGCAAGATGTTATTAACCTTACCAGATTAGCTTAATTCCTAACCACTGCAATCGTGTGAAACTCCGCTTTGATGGCTCACAGGTTTGTGCCCAGGAAACAACACAACACTTCTCAGAAAGAGCGAGAGAGCGAGGGCGAATGCATGCAGCTTCCTCATCAGTATCCATACTGTATAAAAGGGCAGGCCATTTTGTCACTTTTTTATTTTATTTTAGATACATACACAAAAGAGATATTTTCCATATACACTCTTATTTGTAAGCTATTACAGATAGCACTGGTTATTCCAAGAAAAACTTTCAGAACTGCAAGGCTTCCACCAGCCGACCGCAGCAGTTTCATGAACAATATTTTTGGACAGAAATGTTGCAGAATCACTGAAATGTCTGAAATTTGCTGACAATATTTTTTCTGTGAATATAATTATATACCTCTTTAATAACATCCAGTAGCACTGATGGAGGTAAATTAATATCCTTTTCACATATAATTTTTTCTGTCTTTTACAAGAAGTATCAAACCAATAGTCAAAGTTGCCTTTCACTTTTCCCAGAGCAGCGCAATTCTCTCCAGATGGATCATCTGTAATCCGGTTATTAGGTTGTTTCGACGCCCAGAACCTTTAAGAGACAAACAAGCAATAATGCACCTGCAATAATATTTTTAGGAAACAGCTTGTTTTATACTATATTTGTACATTGATTAACATTACTAGACATGATCACACATGCAGAGTACTATACTTACTGTACTCCAGTGTCAGTGAGAGTTCGGTTATTCACCAAACCCAGTGTCCAGATCACTGAGACCAATCCAGTGTGACATGCATTTTAGAGATCAGAAAATCCTATGGAAAACATTTCATATACTGTCATAAGTTTCTAAAACAAATGTCTTAAAGGAAAGGTTAAAAATTAAATTGAAAAAACGCATTCATGGCTGAAAATTATAGTTACTGGTTGCTTTTTAAAAAAAACTAAAAAGTCTTGCATCTTTAAGATTGTTAAATTAATATTTATTTATATGTATGTTCTAATTGCCTAAAACTTTTGCACAGTACTATACATATACATATATATTGTGTTTATATATATATATATATATATATATATATATATATATATATATATATATATATATATATATATATATATAAACTGGGATGTCTGCATTTCTATACTAAATAATATCGGCATTATAATTATTGATTTTTCATTAGGCTTTTTTTTTTGGTGCTCCTCAGCTCTTGGTGCCCTGCAGGCGTCACCCTGACATGACAGTGCGTAGAGTTTGCCTATAATGTAAATGACTTGTTATTTTATTCAAGCTTTCTATCTATTTGCTAAAAAATAAAGTGAAATAGGTATTTCTTTGCGGATGAAACAATAGCCATCCCCGCATCTCTAGGGCGCAGGCTCCCTCTAGGGTTGCCGTTACGTTACATTACGGAGGCGCAAAACTCAATCTCGCCTAGGGCAACCAAAGGGCTAGAGCCGGCCCTGCAGGCGGGAATGGACCACACGGGTAAGTTGTTAGCTTCACTAATGAAAGATGGAAAATCTAACATAACATTCAGAAGAATTGTAGGAAATGAAACTCTGCCTTTGTTTATGACCTTTGCCATATAACAGAACACTTTTTAAATATTTAGTCATTCATCTTCTCAGGAGATCGCTACCTTGTGCATAATGTCACAGTTTTCTATTCACTGTCTGTTAAAGAGTAAAAGTCCATCACTATAGACATTTTATTATGCTTTAAAGTTTATATTTCCTTTTTTACTTAATAATAAAATCCCTCCCTGAGGAATTATCACCATTCAAGCTTTGTGTCAGAGAAACGTATTTAAAATGCAGGAACTATTTTAATTCAACATCAAGGCTTTAGTTTAAAAATCTTCTTGGAAAAGTGAATATATGCTATATTAGGTTTTGTAATTGGTTGTCAGTTTTACCGCCATTTTTTATAAAAAAAATGTTTTGCCTTCACTAATTTTAAATCTTCCCGCAGTGTGACATTGATTTTCTATATTGAAGAACTGCATTGGGACCCTTGGCTGTCAAGTTCATTTGCAATTATGCTTAGTTTTTTACACAAACCAGGGTCCCCTTTCTCTCTAAATAAAAACTAAATTATGCAATCACCAAATAAACAATGACTGTCACTAATAGGTGCACATAAACACAACAATGATTTCCCACGTGTGTTAATATTTTTCCTTGTAACAATGTATGATTTGCAAAAATCGTGCCACTGACTTTAGACTAGATTTTTCCTGGTCAGTGACGGAATTGTTTTCTTAAACTGCAAAATAGCACCAGGGAACATTTGCGCCGGAACACGCCTCCTCTTTTCGCTGAACCGTGTGCTTCAAATGGGCTTCACTTTTCTCCGTTGAAATCGTCTCGGTTACGTATGTAACCCTCGTTCCCTGAGTACAGGGAACGGAGACGTGTCGTCAGGGGAGTTCCCTGACGAATTGGGATCACGCTAGGGAGCCAATTGCCTTCGAGAGAAATAAAACGAGCCAATGGACATTGGCATGCAAGATTTGCATTCCGCGACCCGCCTATCAGCGTCATTGCTTTTCGCTGAGGAGCCGAACAGTGTCCAGTCCTCGGCGAAGGTACAGCAACATGGAGAGGGGACGACACGTCTCCGTTCCCTGTACTCAGGGAACGAGGGTTACATACGTAACCGAGACGTTCCCTTTCGTCCTGGGAACTCCGACGTGTCGTCGGGGGAGTTCCCTGACGAATTGGGATCCCTAATAAAACGCCATGGTGCTGGCCCCTTCCAGCGCCCAGCTAAGCTACCCTGCAGCAGTTTCTTGTAATAAGTTGCGGGAGCTAGCTAGGAATCACACTGCTGTTCCACAAGACCCGCTCAGTGGATATTGGATAACACTGGGAAAACGTGCCCTAACCCCAAAAAAGGGAAAGGGAACGCTGCGGAAGCCCCAGCCTGCCTGAGGAAGACCTGGAATACACATATGTACTAGCCCAGTGGGATAGTGAAACATATGGCAGTCCCTGAGGTGGTCCCATCCTAGGAAGTGGGAGCGAACTCAACAGGGACGACAGAAAGAGTCTGCCAAGGGGAAGACACGGCTGAACTGCACGTGGCATGATGGGTCACACTAGCAACTCGATTAGAGGTAGCAGACCTGGCGCTGGCGGTCCGCTACGCCAGAGAACCTCCGCGTCCCGTCCAGGGACCAGACATCGAGTTTCCAGAGGTCTGGACGCGGGTGCCATAGAGTGCCCCGTCTCTGAGAGAGGAGGTCCTTCCTCAGAGGAATCGGCCAAGGGGGAGCTGTCGCGAGGAGCATGAGTTCCGTGAACCAAGTCCTGGTGGGCCAATATGGCGCCACTAGAAGGACCTGCTCTTGTCCCAGTTGACCTGAAGCCCCAACCGGCTGAGGTGCTGAAGCACCATGTCCCTGTGATCGCACAACACATCTCGCGAGTGAGCTAGAATGAGCCAGTCGTCGAGGTAGTTGAGGATGCGAACGCCTTGCTCTCTCATGGGAACAATGGCTGCCTCCGCGACTTTCGTGAAGACACGGGGCGACAGGGCCAGCCCGAAGGGTAGGACTTTGTACTTTGTGAAGTGGACGCCCCTGAACTTGGGAGGCCGGCGTGCAAACTGAATTGCATAGCCGAGCCGAATGGTGCGGATGAGCCATCGGGACGGACCCGAAAGCGCTAGCCAGGCTCTCAGATACAGTCCCAACCGGCCCACCCGCACCACCGGCGTACCCGCGGAGGGGCAGCGAGGTGGGAGACAGGGACCTGGCTCTGGTGGCATTGTAGCGACCGAGAGCGGGGTCTGGGTGACGAATTTGACACCAACCTGCTTCCACCGGGGGGCAGACGGCAGAGAAGGCACGTGGGCATTCTGCTGCGGGCTGCCCGATGGCGAGAGGAGGGGGAGAGACGAGGAGCAAGGCCCTGACTCCTTGTGTCCTGGTCTCTGCGCCTCCGGGCCCAGCCGCAGACAGGAGCGACGCAACCGGGGCTGCGTCACTGCTATCCGGGAACTGGGGAGAGGGGAGCGGGAGGGGCGCCGTTCGGAGGCGGCGTGCACTACCACTGCGACCCTCTCGGACAGGGGAGACTGTGTGCCCAGCAGTCTCGGCCGTGGATGACCTGAAAGAGGAGGTAGAAATTGCTCTTTTAATGAAAATTTGGGTACCGCTGACCGAGTGGTCCGAGTGGCGGAACAGAAACAAACAAAAAATTCTCCACCCGGCCCTCCCCCGGGGGAAGGAGGTGTGCAGAGGCACCCTCCCGAAGAGCAAAATCCAGGTCCTCCTCCAGGTCGCCCGTCTCAGGAACGCTTTCCGCCCCTCTTTTTGCGAGAAGAGGCCGAAGGCGTCTGAGCGGGTTGGGGCGCCTTCTTACGACCAGACCTCCGGCCTCCAGGTTTAGACTGCTGCCCTGAAGGAGGAGCGGTCGCAGGAGGGCGCCCTCGGCGACGAGCAGCCGGAGGCTCTACGGCCACAGGAGATGGACCAGCAGCAGTTCGCTTCCTGTGCAGGACGTGCCGTATCGCCTCCGACTGCTTCTGGGCGGTAGAGAACTCTTGGGCGAAGCTCTCCACCGCGTCACCGAAGAGGCCCCCTTGGGAAATGGGGAAGTTGAGAAGTTTGTTCTTCTCCGCTTCCCGCAAATCCGCAAGGGTAAGCCAGGCGTTCCTGGACCACCAAAGTGGACATCGCCCGACCCAAGGAACGTGAGGTGACTTTCGTCGCCCGGAGGGCGAAGTCCGTCGCCTCACGCAGCTCCTGCAGCAATCTTGGGTCGGGACCACCCGCCTGCAAGTCATGGAGTGCCTTGGCCTGGTGGACCTGCAGCAGCGCCATGGCATGCAGGGCGGAAGCGGCGTCTCCACACGCCGTGTAGGCATCCCTGGTCAGACCAGAGGAGAACCTACAGGCGCGGGAGGGGAGTGAAGGGGCACCCCGCCAAGTGGAAGCGGTCTTAGGACACAACTGCATCGCAACCGACCGCTCCACTGGGGGGATTCCCTCGTCAAGGGTGGTGAGGAAGGAGGAGTGAGGTTGTCTACGTCTGGTCGCCAGAGGGGCCAGCCAAGACTTCCTCAGCTCCTCATGCACTTCAGGGAAGAAAGGTACTGGAGCGGGCCGCGGGGCAACAGTTCGGCCCGCTCCGAGACACCAATCATCCAGCCGCGAAGGTTTGGGACCCGGTGGAGGGTTCCAGACGAGCCCGACATTCGCAGCCGCCCTTTCGAGCATAGTGGCCATTTCTGGATCAGGCTCAGCCGAAGCCACCACACCCGAAGGGGGTAGTTCCGCTGAGTCATCACCAGAAGATGACCCCTCTTCCTCCGATGCCGCGATCGACATCTGATCCTCAGGCGGTGCCCCGAAGGAAACAACCGGAACCGCACGAGACGGCCCCGGAGGCTCCGCCGGGGCAACCAATGGCAACGAGCTAGTAGAGGAGTGAGAAGCCCGTGAGGATCTTTCACCAGACGGGACGTTCTGCACTGTGATCTTCATACGCTCACCAACAGGAATCACCGCAGTAGCCACCTGCCGAACTGAACCGGCAGACGAACTAGAACAGGGATTCACTGAAGGGACTCCCCCATATTTCAGGGTTCGTAGTCTTGAACGCAGCATCGCCAGAGTCATGTTCCCGCAATGAGAACATGACTCATTCATAAATGCTGCCTCAGCGTGCATTAAGCCCATACACGAGAGGCAGTGTTTATGACCATCTTCCTGAGGGAGAAGTCGACCGCATCCAGAAACGCACGGGTGAGTCGACATCCTGAAAAGGACGCGAAACCCCCGTGACACTCTTTTAGAAGAGAGAGAGTGCTCTCTAACACGTGCCGAAGCACCGAGGGACCAACCGCGGCAGACACAGCAGGGAAACTGCAAGCCTGCTGTGCTGCACTCACACTACCAGCCGTGAAAACGGCTCTTTTTCTTTTTGTATGAAAAAGACGTCAGCAGCAGGCAGGAACGCGGCGATCGCTGAAGCACCGTCACACCGACACTAGAGAGACCCTCTTCTTCCAAAGACGTTGTTTTGTTTTGTAAACAATATAAATATAACTATCCTCGAAGAACAGCGGCACAGAGACACACTGGACGGCTCCGAAGCAAAAAGCAATGACGCAATGTTTACTTCCGCGCTTTATACCCGCGCTGATAGGCGGGTCGCGGAATGCAAATCTTGCATGCCAATGTCCATTGGCTCTTCTTTTAATTTCTCTCGAAGGCAATTGGCTCCCTAGCGTGATCCCAATTCGTCAGGGAACTCCCCCGACGACACGTCGGAGTTCCCAGGACGAAAGGGAACTATGGGTTCGCTGTGTCCATCTTATATACTGTCTATGCTTTGAACCAATCGGATTGCTTGGGTCCTTAGGTGGGACCCAATAACTGGGGGGGGGGACTCAATACTTCACCACACCGGAAGTCGCCAGAGCTCCATTGAAATGAAGGGGATCGTGTCGCTACGTGTCGCTGGCGGTGTGAAGGAAAAAGATTAACTGTTGGTTTTGTATCTGTAGGAAATAGAGATGACCAAATAAATTGTGATTAAGTTGTGTTTATTTGACAGCTGTGGTGGTGGTTACGGCATAGGCTATATATCTACCCTTCCATCTGGCATCCTTCCATTCCATACAATAATCTGTTTCATTTTCGGCAGTTAATTGTGATGATGGGAATGTGCACGTGACTGGATCTCTTTTCAAATCGTCCCTAACCTAAGCTTATGTCTTCTATATCATTTTGTCCTAGACTATCAAGCCCAAAGTCCAAAGTATTTCTGCCCAAAGTCAAGCAACATAAAAGTAAAGTAAAAGTAACGAGTAACATAAAAAGTTCCTTTCCATAGGGGGTAAATAAGTAAAGTAGATATCTTTTTTTAAGAAGTAACGAGTAACGAGCAAACTCTACTTTTTAAAAGTAACTTCCCCAACACTGCTCATTGCAAACAGATTTTAGATTTGGTATTTGGCTTCGAGAACACCCCTAATCTACTCCAGTAAAATTCTGGAGGACGACCCACCCAATTATTTTTGCTTCCGACGCCCATGAAGCTCAGTCCTCTGTAGGATACAAATATGGCAGACTGTGGGTTCTCACTCATACTATGCAAATATGGCAGAGATCGTCACCAGTGGGCGGGGCCTAAGCATTTTGTGACATCACAAAAGGTACAGCCTACAATCTGCAAACAGATGCTTATGATTTATGGGGATTAAAAAAAGAGGAGTGGGTGGATTTTTACCATTAGGGTGGTTGTGTACACACACCGCCAACACATTTATGTTCAAACACCATGCAAAAGTGCATAATAGACTCTGTGGAAAATCGATGGATCAACATAATCATAATGTAACACAAATATAATTAGGTGTTAAAAAAAAAAAAAAAAAGCCTGTTTTTAAGATTTGCACAATTTAATTAATAGTACAATTCCATCAAATTGAACTGAATAATCCTTAGGTATTTTAATGAAATGATTGATTACGGACTGTTTAATTATTCAATTAAAATACGTAAGGATTTTTCAATTCAATTTGATGGAATTTAACTAATTCAATTTCATAAATCTTAAAAAAAGGCTTAAAGGGCACCTATTATGACATTTAAAATGTTCCTAATGTTGTTTAGGGAGTCCCCAACAACAGTTTTACATGCATGCAATGACAAAAAACACTTTTGTTGTCGTATAATATGCATTTATTTTTACCTGATTTGCTCACCGACTCCCAAATGATTCGTTCAACGACTCATTTGTCTAAACCCCTCCTTTGCGCAACGCTAATCTGCGTTGATTGGTCAGATGACCCAGTCAGTTGTGATTGGTATACTATATTGTTTAACACGGAGTACAATGATGCTTTTATCAATTAAATTTGTGTTATAATAATGATTATAGTCCACTGCTTTGTAGTTTGTAGTAAAAAAAATAAAAATAAGATAAAGAATTTAATGCGAGCATAGCCTAGAGTTCATTTTGTAAAAGCACAATCAGTCTGCATTAGCCCAATGCATAAACATAACGTTTTTACAAAAAACAAAACAAAAAAAATGCAGAACTTACGTTACTACGAGGTATTACTCTATTCTTTAAGACAACTCCGAAAACAACGACAGGCACTTCACATATCTCAATACAATTGTCATTGAAGACCTAGAAGCTAGACGGTGCTTACACAACAAACAAAATAATTATTAAGCATGCTACATAAAACATAAAAGCAACAATTATCAATAACCCTTACAGGTTGTGATACGGAGGAGGAAGCTGATGCAAATACACTTGGAACTGAACCTTCCTTCAATATCAGTCGGCTCGCGAATCCAAGTTTGATTGCATTTAAAAAGCAATCGTCTTCAAAATGGCGCGAACAAAGCACAAGGCTCGGACTATACTTCTGTGATATAGTTGTATATATGAATTGTAGCCACTTAGTCTTCAAATGCTCCTCCTTGGGCAGATGGAAAAAGTTTTCTTTTGAGTCGCACTTCAGAACACAGCGTCTCGTCGCCATGATATTTTCCTGGCCTTGGAGCGCAATAAGTGGGCGTATCGTTGTTGACGTCATCTAGTCAGAGAAAAAGCTTCGGTCTTCTAACGATTCATAAAAATGACTCAGAGTCGACTCTTACTTTTGAAAGACAATAACTTTATATACGGTGCACTTTCATATTTCAAACTTTGCAGGATGTTTTTGTTCACTTAGATCTGTTACACACTTCATGAAAGGTAAATTTCAAAATTCCATAATAGGTGCCCTTTAACATTTTTTTTAGTGTATGAATACGAATACCATCCCTGTTCCCAATTATTGTTGTCCCCTTTTAACTGAAGTTCATCTTTTAATGGTTTTTCGATAAGATTTTTCACGTGTCAGCTCCCTTCCCACAAAAGTGAAGAACTGTCATGAAACAGAAATTACTACTGCGTACATGAAAATGAACACACAACATTTTTCCCAGCCTCATTGACTAAAGCCATTACATTGGTCTGACAGAAGATTTACACTGGTACCTCTGTAACAACACTGTTAACTTGTACTTTACACTGTTTGTTGAAAATAAGAAAGGCATAAAACGACAGAAAATGTGAGACAAAGAAAAAGGTTATCATTCAAGATTCAGTGAAACATACCAGTTAATATTTCTACTTTTTCAAATATTCAGCTTGAAGCTTGTCAGATGAAGGTGTTATTTTAATCAAGCTTTTGTGGAAGTACAGAGTGTTTGGTCCACAATATCTACCCCTAACCCTTGTTTTGATCATTTAATTTCTTAACAATAATATATTGAATATATATATATATATATATATATATATATATATATATATATATATATATCAGTTTGTATTCTTTGTTATATTTCTGCAGAAACTCCTGTAATTTCTTCAGTGTTTTTTGCATGGATAGTCTTATCTTATCTGAAAAAAAAAAAAACCTTTTTGTATTTCATTCATTTTTTCTTTGCTATATATAAATATTACATTTTATCATTTGATATTTCAAAAATAATCTATGGGCATTTATTAGATCCTATTATTTCTGATATCACTCATTATTTTGGTCCCTTGCCATTATGTCAACAGTCTATACATTGATCATGTTTCATTTAACTGTGACACACACACACACACACACACACACACACACACACACACACACAGCTGATTTGGAAGCATTTATTTGTTTGGTTTGAGTCTACAGCAGGCAAAGTACGTTTACTCCATAAAAGCAGGTTAAGGCTGGAAACAATTTACAAGTACCGCCACAATTTTTGCTCACCTTATTCAGGATATGCGCATGGATTTCACTTTATTTAATGCAAAAAATTTGGTCTGAACAGTCATTAACGAACAGTTTGTATTGTGTGTTATATTTTTTCTGCAGAAACTCCTGTAATTTGTCCAGTGTTTTTGCAGGGATAGTCTTATTTTGATCCTCTATGTTTTCAGCCCAGTGAGCTTGAGACACCCATGTGCTGTCACCGCTGTTATAGCAGCAGAACACTGTCCACATGTGTGAAGGAATGTTGACTTTGTTATTTAAGAGTGTTCCTTTGCTCGGCACAGCTCCTGTCAGCACATACGCCAAGATATTATTCACGTTGTCACCGCAGTGAGAATGCATGTAATCTCTAACATTTTCCTCCATTCTAAGCCAGCTACCACTGTTAAATGTCTCAAACTGTGGCACAGTATTGGTCAGTGTGAATGTAGATTCAGAAGTGTTTTGATCAGCTGCATGGCCGTTAGGAAATAAGTGACCGCGATTCAAATCCTTACGTGCCCAGTAGTCTCCTTGGAAAGCCTGATTGACACATGGTTCACGCATTTCTCCATCTATAGTTTCAAGCTGCAGAACGGATAATGAAGAAAGAGAAAGAGTGATAGTCAATATTGCTCAGAGAACTTGAGGAAATCTGAAAATAAATGATTGCCTGTAGAATGTAAAACCAGACAAATAATGAATTGACAAAAATAGAATATATATATATATACATAGCAAGCAAATGTCACCTCTGGCTCGATCATCCATGGAATATGTGGTCTCCCTTTATAATGACCAGTATATTTGTAAGCTGAGAAAACAGGGATCTTCGTTTTTGTGTCGTAGAAAGTTGCAAATCTGTATTCGTTATTGTATCTTTGACAGATTATCTTGTAACGATTGTTATCCAGTGAGACTGATTTCTCCAGAATGCCAGAAATCATTGGTGGCTCTCCATAAGAAAAGAACTCACTGCATGTGCTGAATGAATCTACAACTCTAGTCATGATGAACGGAAAACCAAACAGCAGCAGCATCGAAACGACAAACAGACGCATTTCCATCTGAACTGAATCACAAACCAAAAGAATAAAGCTGATTTGATTATATAATTGCTGATGCAGTTCCACAGAAAGGTCTGAATGGACTTCAATTCCCTGTTCACATTTAAATAGTGCATCAACAGAGACAACGCCTACATACACTCATCACTATGAACTCAACTCCCACTGAGTTAATAAGAAATAGACACATACAGTATACCACACACACTGGCAGCTGCTGGCAAAACAAAAACAAATAATTAAAACCGAAAATGGCAATCCAAAATTAACAATCTTCACAACTTTTGTCATCACAAAACTATACGGAGACTTAAAGTAAACACTTTTTATTTCATGCCAAATATTAAGAAAATACTTGGATTCATAACTTACCAGTCAGTGGCAGCTTAAAAAATTATATATTTTCACAAAATTTTCATGGCCCCCAGAATATTTTGTTGTATGAATATCTGAGCATTAAATATTTTTAAAAAGAACCGAGCCTCTGCTTTAAAAAAAGCAAACAAACAAAAAAATTAAAAACAATCAATTCTTGCTTCATACATTCTTTTTTAATCAACACTTGAATGTGCACAAGTTTCATAAAAATAGCAACATTTTCAGAAAGATAAAAGCTAAGAAAATAGCATTCAGAACGATGATCAAAACACGGATGACAGATAGATTGAGTCCATCAACACCACCAAAACTTCACAGTCCTATATCTCATTCTAGCTTATTTAATTCAGTAACATTTGGCAGTTTTTATTTATATCCAATTTAATGTCGGATGTCTCTTGGTTTCAGTAATAAGCGGCTTTATATGATATCTGCCCCTCGACGACATGTCTGATAGGAAGAAAAATGTATTTGTAATTGTTTTTTTTTGGCCTTAGAAAACCAGTAAAATCGACATGTTTTCCATATTAATTTGTGAATATTTTAAATGTTTAATAAAGGGGCAAAAAGTCATTAAACTAAAATCTGAATATTCGTCGGTATTTAGCCTACTTTTTTGCGTAGCAGTTGGTGTAGCCAGTTCAAATAAAATTTTTGGTGTTTAACTTTGCGTTTTAAAAAGACAATAACCGTTCATTTTTTGTTTTTCGGGTTAAAAAAGGAAAAAACGAATGGACACAAAAGTAGCCTACATATTGATCGTTTGGCATACGAGACAGAGTTCTTTATTAAATTCATAAAAGAAACCATAATTTGCCTATAGGAATACTGGATTCTAAACCTCAAAGAAATGCCACAGTCAAAACCTCGGAGCAGAAATGAGGCCGAAACACCCAGAAACTCCTTATATCGTTCGCAGTATAAGGGTCTTTCCCTGCCATTAATGCTTGGATAACACACCACGTCTCTATCCATTAATAATAATAATGTCTAATGCGGTGGCTGTGATATTATATAAAAAAACGTCCATTGCCATGATTTTTGGAATGACTTATTGCAAGAGAAAAAAAGACGTTTTAGTCGCATAACATCGGTTAATGGAAACGCCGTCATTTCGCAATAGTTTTTTTTATCGATATTTAGATAATAGCGCAAAACATTTGCGCAAATCTGTAATGGAAACGCTGCTGTCGTGTTTTGGATCTTTTTTCCCTGTTCTGGTTTGCTTGTGTTCCTTAGTTAGTTTCCTTGGTTGTTAATTAATTACGCACCTGTTTCTGTTCAGTTGATTACTCTCATTTAATCCCTCAGTTTCTTTTGTTTCAGGTGTGTAGAATTTAGTAGGGACGAGTCCCTATACCCATATCCAGTGACCACTGATTTTTCCCTAGCAATAATTTAGATAAAAAATTAAAATGTGTGCCTTGAGTTTATGTACTACTTATTTTATTTAACTTTTATTTAACAAGGAAAATCTCTTACAAGAGCTCAATTTCTGGTGCACAAAAGGTTAATAGACATCGTTCTCTATTATGAGCAGTGTTGGGCATCCCAGCAAACACATTTACACTGTGGCAACGTCTCTGTAAGACGGCTGTAGCAACGTTGTTGCGCGACATTCAGCAACTGAGAGACGACGTTCTCACAATAACATTTTTTAATACGCTAGATAGGCATGATATCCCCCATTTAGCATGTTATGTTTTGTGGTTAATTTTTAATTAGTCATATGTTAGATAATTATATACTTTTTAAATATTGTTTATCCTTATTATTATTTATGGGCCTAACAGTAAATTAATTATAATCAAACCCTGCAAGTGTATACTTTGAAGAGTAAAAATGACATAGAAGGTTAGCTAATTCAACTTTATTAAGCATATGGTAATCAAATTGCACTTCCAAAAGTCATACATTTGTGAGAAGAAGAAAAAAACATATCATATACAGGGAGTGACTAATGTTAATTAGCATGAGCAGACATGAGAACATCTAGCAAAGAAACGAATGAGAAGACACATCAACGGAAAATAAACAGGTGTGCGAGCGGTTACAAACATTTTTTTTTTCTCTGTGCATTTTCCAAAAAACATTAACATGCAACAAGTAGGCAACGCTGCCTGTTCAAGGAGTGCTGATATCTATTACTCATCATTAAAGTCATTTTGGCTTCATTATGACTTATAACTTTTGAAATAAAGTTAAATATTTGTCATACCTGACCAGAAGATGTTCAAATAATTGTCAAATAATTGTCACATTAGACAGGGAAGTTGTAGGTTGTGTTTGTATAATTCCGTATCCTATTTAGCTAAGGTAAATTAAACACAATTCTCACATATCCTTGCTCGATGAAGAATGAGACAACACCATTAGCCCGCAGCGATTGGTTGAAAATTAAAAGGTTGATTTTTGCGCTTCAGGGCAGTGACGAGTACATATGTTGTCCAGTGGTTGTTCAGACACCCTAGGCACAACCTTAAGCAATGGCCCTGAACGGTGGTTCAAAGTCAACATTGTGACAACGCTGTAACAACCTTCACCACACAACGTAGTCATAGCAACCTTTTGGCCATGTTGTTAAAACGTTGTTAGAAGGTTGTGTATGTTGTGCCAACGTTCTGTGTTTGCTGGGATGTTTCTTTAAAAAAGTTATTTGTTTTATTTACTAGTTACTTCTCACAAATAGTCACTAAGATAGTAACTGAGTTACATCATTATAAAAGTAACTACCGGTAATTAGTAACTATTGTGTATACTTTAAAAAAAAAGTTACATAAACATTCTTGCCTTTCACCTCAAGTTTGCGAAAGCTACCTTTGAACTTGTTAGACTTGCCATCACTCTGACTCCTCCTGGTCGTGTGTGACTTTGCATATGCTTGTGTGTCAACAGTGAACACCAGCACTACTCTGCCTCTGGTTGGCAAACAAAGGAAATTTACTCAATCTAAGCCAATCATCATCAGTTATTTGTCCCACCCCCCAACACACACACACACACACACACACACGCACGCACACACACACACACACACACACACACACACACACACACACACACACACACACACACACACACACACACACACACACACACACACACACACCAAAGAAAAAAAACATTGCAGGTCCTGTGGCTGAGAGAGAGCGTACTCGGATGAAAGCCGTTTCAGTGAGCTCAATTATATTAACGCCACATTGTATTGTCAGTAACGGTAACACCGTTGTAACGGGTGAAACATTAATTTGTTTGATTATTCGTTACTGTAAAAACTAACGTCTGATAGGAAGGGCCTGATCCTCCTAGTGATCCTCCTAATGTTGTACAAGGCAAATCTGCATGGCCGGGCAGTTCCAGCAATCTAACTAAGCTTTTTAAGCAACTAAGCTCTAGCAAAGCTTTCTAACTTGTGAGAGGCCGTAGTTACATTTGGTTGTGCGAACTTAAGGGGCAAAGCTCCTCCGAAGCCTAGATGCATTATGTGAGGGAGAAATCAACAGTCCTGTGTTCGAATACAGGGCAAATGGCGTCAGATATTGATTCAGGGACAGTGTCGTTTTTTTCAATATATGACAATCGCAGGATAAGTAACCAACCTAAACGTGTGTGTGTGTGTGTGTGTGTGTGTGTGTACACTTCTTTGTGAGGTGACAACCGGCTATTTTATGTGTGCTCACAAGTTAAAAGGCGTATAAATCTGCCAAATCATGTTTCTATTTAAAACTAGTGTTTTTCTGTGAGGGTTATGTTTAGAGGTGGGGCTTGGTCTGTTGAAGGCTAGCTCTTGTTGAAGTGAGAGGCCTGTTTGATCAAGTTGAAACCCTTGTCAGGCTGTTCTTGTTTTTTTGCCGAAAGAAGTTTCAGTGCTCTTAGGAGACTGAAAACATGGATCAGAACAACAATGGCACAAGTGAGACTTAACAGTATTGCTGTGTGCCATGTCCACCAGGACAAACTGGGTAATAGTGATGTGAAACAAATATGCCAACAGTTAATTTCTGTTAATCAACCGACATGTTTGGTTTCTTCAAATAACAAGGAACAAGACAGTAGACACAATGACGGAGTAAAGTTAAGTCTCTGTTAAACTGCCTCGTTGGCATTATTAGTTACCTGTAACATATCAGAATTCATTAATTAACATATTGTTATGGTCAATATAGACTAAAAACCTTAATGCATTATCCTATTAATTTCCTGAATCCTCAGCTTCTGGGGATGTCCCCACTAATCTCAAAATCAAACCTGCGCGGTTTGATCCGGTAATGTCTGTGTTTGACACGGTTCGCCTGAGTTTGTTATTGGGTTAATTATTGAAGACTGTGTAATTATTAAAGACTGTTTCTCAAATCGTCATGCACTTCCTTGCAGCCTTATGTGACAGTATTATTCTGGAGCCTTTTTTCCCCAGAGATTTTTATTGACATGACATGTGCTAAACATCAGGTTTTCCACCCCCTGTCAAAGGATCAACACTAAATTAACATTTGTAATTTACAGTGTTTTGAAGTTTATTTTTTAAAACAATCTGTATAATTAATTGGCAACAAATGGCAACTTTATGTCAGTAGGTGTGTATGAGGAGCATGAGCACATTTTTATTTTGTTTTTGTGCTATATGCATATCAAACGTTGGAATAATTCAAGTTGGTTTCTTGAAATCCATTCTTCTGCTGGAATCAGGATAATCCTGTTTTTCCCGTAGTAGGCTATACCACGTTCCCATGGTAACACTTTAGAATGCTGTTCCGTCATTAATGAACAACTACACACAGGAACAAATGAGTAATGCACTATTGACATTTCATTAACTATTAACTAACAAACTCTGATTAATGAATAAGGAAGTAGCCTAATAACGCTTAGTCGAATGTCACTGTGATAGTTCATAATCAGTGACTACAATTTTTTTCATACGAACTACTAAGAACTACTACATACAGGTTCATAATTAACATGAACACTGCATTTGTGTTACAGAAGGAATTACTATACAAAGCCTTACAAAAAAACGTTTTCAATGATTTAGTAATTACAAGGGAGTTATATGGTTTTTCACTGTAGAATACTGATTCTTCTACTGATACTTCCTTGTAAAGGATGTACTGTCATGATCCTTGGATCTTTTCTTTCTCTGTCTCCCTCTTGTGGTCACACACTCACTCACACACGCACACTCATCTTTTCTTTCGCTCATTATCCCCTACAGCTGTTTCCCCTTTCGTTCCTATCTCCTCACCTGTTCCCTCTTTTCCTCTTGATTGTCTCAGTTTCTTATTCCCTCTTCCTAGCCCTGTCTTGTTGTCGGATTATTCGATGTCCTCAACGTCTGTGCTCGCACCCTATCTTGTCTTGTCCTTTCCTGTGCTGTGCTATCTGCTAGAAGTGATACTATTTATTCTACTGTGAGTTTCGCTACCTTCAGACTGTGTATTGTCCAGCTGTGCCTGTTTGCAGAGTACCTGTCCAGCGCCTGCTCTCGGCTGTTCATCCTCTCTGCTGTCATCACTATTCCTGACTGGCTCAGCGTCTCGGGGTCCCTGATCTCTGTCCTCGTGGGAGTTTGTGTTGTTTACCTATTATCCAGTCATCTGGCAGTTTCTGTTCTGGCTCTGATTAATGCCTGAGATTTGTGTTCTGATTCTTCATTGAGGACTGTTTTCCTTTATCCATTAAAGAATGTAAACTGCAGCCCGCCCTGGTCTTCCATCATAACATGTACAGTATAATACTTGAGTCATTACTAGTGGTTTACCTTTACCTTCACTTTAGAATTAAATATGCATCATGCATTACTCAACATTAATTAAGAACATGTACAGTATATTCTTCTAGATCTCTGTGACATGAAAAAGATAGTTATTGATTAACTAATAATGAACTACTACATTCACCTAAGCGCTATTTCTTACTTATTCGTTAACCAGAGTTTGTTGTTAGTTAATGGTAGTTGTAATATAGTAATATTGCATTACTCATTTGTTCCTGTGTATTCATTAATGACTGAAAACAGTTACCCCATGAGTTAAGATGCCATGGCCATGACAAAAATAAGTGAAACTAACATGTCCCTTCCCAGTCACCATGTTATAGACATTTTATTTTGTATTTTATTTATTTTTGCTTAATAATAATAATAAAACCCCTCCTGGGGCGTAATCATCATTCATACTGTGTGGGAGTAAATGTAGTTGTCATTTTTGCAGCTGTCATTTTTAACGTGCCTGAACTATTTTAATTCAGATTCAAGATTTTAGTTTACAATTTATATGTGTATAAGGGCAACCAATTATGTCCCATCTGATTTGCTGCCATTTTTAATCACAATTTTTTGCCTTTTGTATATGTTCTACTTTTTTTTATATAACTCACACACACACGAGCTGATTCTGGTACTCCAATATTTGCAACTGCAAGCTTTATTAAAGAAGAAAAAGCATACACACTAAGAAGCACAACCTTTACTTACGAACAGCTTGTTAGATATCAAGATAGACGATAATAGAGTTAATGAAAATCACTTTTCAGGAATCTCTAATGCTGCATAATGTGATATATTCTGCATTCTCCTATATGTTTTATGTTAATTATTACAGTCTTTGTAAAACAACTTTACTTCTCTCTTCCATGTTTCATTCAGAAATGTTTCTAATTCATTCAGACTCTTGAGTCTAATATTTCCCCCATGATCTGTATCTATATTTTGTGCCCAATAAGTTTTGGAGACCCATGATCCCCCCGTACTGTTATAGCAGCAAAATGCCATCCACATATCAGAGGGAATGTTGACTCTTGCATTCAGAAGATTATGTCCAGGTAAAGCTCCTGTCAACACATAGGCTGAGACTTTCCTGTTGTTGTTTTGGTCGCGACAGTAATTGTCCATTATTTCTCGAGTGCGTTGTTCCATGCGAGTCCAGCTGCCATTCCTTAAGTTGTTCCTCTGTGGGACGCTGTTGGTGAGTGTGAATGTGGATATAGCAGTTTCTCCATCAGCTGCATGACAGGCTGGAAAGAGCTGACCGGGACGCACATCTTGTGTGTTATTGTAATAGTCTCCATTGCAAGCCTGCTTGACGAATGGCACATTGGTTTCATAACTTGAAGGTTCAAGCTATAGAATATAAATAAATGAAAGATATTTTTTTTAAAGAATTGGTCAATAAACAATAAACAAGACCTAAAATAACAAAAAAGTAAAACTTCTTTTGTAGCTATAAAAACACATGAAAACAAACCGCTATAAGTAGCATTACCTGCGATTCGATCATCCACTGAGTCTTTCTTAGTCTCTCGAATTCTTGTCTTCTGGTGTATTTGTAAGCCGAGAAAACAGGGATCATTTTTTTTATATCATACAGTGTTGCAAACCTCTTACGATTGTTATATTGTTGACAGATTATTTTATAACCATCCTGTGCAACTGAATTCTTTAGAATGCCAGGGATAACCGGAGACATTCTTTTAAAAAAGTAATCGCATTGACTGAATGTGTCAACAACTTTAGACGTGGTGCATGAAAAAAACAGCACCAGAGAGACGCTCACGATCAACAGACGCATCTTCACCCGTGTTCAGCAGAACTGAGTTGTGAAAGTAAAGCTGAGGTGGTTGTAGAAAGAAGAATGCACTCAGGTCCCGCAACACAATCTGCACTTAAATGCCCTTCCTCTAAGACACGTACATTGTTTTACTCTGAATCCACACACACACACACACACACACACACACACACACACACACACACACACACACACACACACACACACACACACACACACACACACACACACACACACACACACACACACACACACACACACACACACACACACACACACACACACACACACACACACAAACAAACTCCTAATTCTGTGAACTCACACATTCTGAGAAGCTGAGTCACACATAACTTGAGTGTTAAGTTTTCTTTCACGCCTGTGTTAAAGGGAAATTTTATAGGTTCTATAATTGGTCACCATTTTTTTTTTTTTTTTTTTTTTAACTCACACATGCAATTGTGCAAACACATGCAATATTTCTGATACTCCAACATTTACAACTGCAAGTTTTACTTAATTTGCTAGAACACTTCACATGTAATTATGTGAACTCAAGTAGCGCATACTTTGAAGAAGTGAGAAAGTAAGTCTCACGCATAATTTTGAGTGTTAAGTTTTCTTTCACACCCCTTGCTGCGACAGGTTGCTCTGATGACGTAACCTGTCACTCACAAACCTCAACCATGCATCGGTAACACTTTACAATAAGGGTGCACTAATAAGCATTAATTCATGCTTAACTAATGCACAGATAATACTGAATTAATGTATTACTAATGATTATCTAAGCTATTCATTAATGATTGCCTCATTAGCAACTAATGAAGAGTCTGTCTGGTTAATATATTAGTTCATATATGAATTGTTATTAATTAAATGTGTAAGTGTGTATTTATTCCATACTACCTTATTTTATTAACTAATAGTGTTAATTAATTAGTTAATTACCACAATGAGCCAAAGCCTTATATTTCAACTTCCAGATAATACAGGTAAACTAATATGCATTAATACATTATTAATTACAGGATTAGTAGTGTGTCAATTACTACAATGTTTTTGGAAACCAGTGTTTAATACACAGCTTTTATAAACTCTAATGATGGTCATTAATTATTAATTAATCATTAGCTAACAATCATTATGTTGTGACTTTACTTGTTGAGGCACATCATTATTAACTCATCATCTAGTAATTGTAGTAATTGACACTCTACTAATGCTGTAATTAATAATGTATTAATGCATATTAGGCTCATTGTGGTAATTAACAAATTAATGAACACTATTAGTTAATAAAATAAGTGATTATGGAATTAATACACAATTACATATTTAATTAATAACAATTCATATATGAACTAATATATTAACCAGACAGACTCTTCATTAGTTGCTAATGAGGCAATCATTAATGAATAGCTTAGATAATCATTAGTAATACATTAATTCAGTATTATCTGTGCATTAGTTAAGCATGAATTAATGCTTATTAGTGCACCCTTATTGTAAAGTGTTACCCATGCATCCAATAAATCCCCCACAGACAAAATTAAGTCTTAAAAAGCATGATATGTACTTATATATTTTTTCATTGCATACTGGCTTTGACATCACAAATCAGGATAGTAAAGAGACTGAGGTTGGATTAGAGCAACACGCGTTGAAATGAATTAATTGCTGTAAAACACATTGGTTTTAAGTGACATATCATCATACGGTTTATGAGGAATGAGAGCAAATGTTAGACAAACCATAAGACTTTTCTTTATCTTCAGAACACAAGAAAAGGTGTTTTCAATGAAATCTGATTTATGTCCTTCCATTGCATGTATCTTCAATTAAAATGTCAATAAAGAGATCGAAAATTAAAGCAATTTGAATGGAGCAGTTTAATCCAAGATGACGAAGAGACATGATCACTTTATATGATGAGCAGACTGACACGTGTGAATAAACCTTGTTGGTTGAGCTTCTGTTACCATATTTGAGTGCAGTAAACATTGTTCGCTGATATGTGAATAAAAGCCTGGGTAAAATCTGTTTGTTAGTAATTGAAAACCAAAGTTTTGAATTAAAAGTCCTTTAGGGTTAGTTCACCAAAAAAAAAAAAAAAAATATATATATATATATACATATACAATATACACCCTACTTCTCACTTCCCTTTAGACAGTGAAATGACTCTGAAATGCCAACATTTGCACAAGCTTTATTAGAACAATTTACACAGACATATTTTTCAAAGCACTGTATTTTGTAAAAATGTAGATACTAAAACTGACATGATAAAGAGTTAAAAGAAGGATTATAGGATGCTAAATTGGGACTTTGGAAGAGCTACATAAATAAAAGCATTTTGACATTTCTAATCAAACTATGATCGTTCAGTGATTCTGCATCCTTCTGCTAGTTGGCTTTATGCTTTTTTTTTGTACAGTTGTTATTAAACAGCTGTACTTTTTTCCCCAGTTGTTGACTCAGAAATTCCTGTAATTCCTGCAGGCTCTTTGTAATGATAGTTTTTCCTCTATTGATGTCTTCATCTACATTCGGGGCCCAGTAAGCTTGGGAGACATGTCCTGTACTGTTGTAACAGCAGAATGCCGTCCACATGTGAGAGGGAATGTTCACTTTCCCATTCAGTTTATCTTTGCCAGGTATTGCTCCGGTCAGCACATGGGCCAAAACATTATTATTGTCATAGCAATGTTTATTCATGATGTCTGAAATTTCTTTTTCCATGCGATTCCAACTGCCGCTATTAAAGCTGAACTTCTGTGGCACTACGTTGGTCAGTGTGAATGTAGATTCAGCAGTGACATTATCAGCGGCATGACCGCTGGGAAACAAGTGACCGCGACTCATTTTATATGAGTTATTCATGTAGTCTTCACTGATAGCCTGATTTGCATATGGCACAGTCATGTCATCAACAGCAGGATCAAGCTGCAGAACACATGTTTAAAAGAAAGAGAAACAAGAAATTAAATTAGCTGAAATTTCTATAATTCTTTTTTATTGCAGGTTTGAAACAACATGAGTGTGAGTAAATAATGACATAATTAAAAAATAATTTGGTGAACTGCTCATTTAAGACATTAAAGTAATAGAAAGTGAATAGACATGAAACTAAAAAACATCTACTTAGTTGCTACAAAACAAACGATTAAACGGAAGCAGGTAAAGGATAGTCAAAATACACATACAGAACATTTTAAACTAATTCAACAATAAATTACTTTTTGTATAATCAGCATGTTATAAATATATAATATATAAATTAAATATATAATATAAATCTATGGAAATACATTTGAAACATAATTATGTTCTCTGAATCACATAACAAACTGCTATGAAACTCCTCACCTGAGGCTCAACCATCCATGAAGTCCTCGGTCTACTGAAATGTCCTCTCCCAGTGTATTTGTAAGCTGAGAAAACAGGAATCCTATTTGTTGCGTTGTAGAATGTTGCAAATGTGTACATATCACGATATTTTTGACAGATGATTTTGTAATGATTATTTGCAGCGCGTGAATCCAGGATGCCAGAAATCACCGGAGGCTGTCCTTTATAGAAAAACTCTTTACATTTAGTAAAAGTTTCTAAAACTTCAGAAATGGCGAATGTAATGCTCAACGCCAGCAACACTGCGAGGACGCTCACGATAAACAGACGCATATTCATGCAGAACTTAATCACAAACACGAAATTAAAGGCGAACTGATTATAGAAAATTGAGGATATACTTTAGTTCCACAGCAAGTCTCGCAAGTCAACAGCCTCTGTTCGTGCACACTTAAATAGTTTAGCAGCAGATGATGATCTTTCACACTCATGTTCACACATCTAAACCTGTGAATCCACAGACTTTAAAATAGAGCTGAAGTGTGAGTTTTCTTTTTTCACATGATCTACTCTTACATTAAAAAAAACCCCTGCATCATATATATATATTTACTGCTTTTGAAGTCAGAAAATGGGAGTTTCCACGTCTTATGACCTGGGGCCTGACGTAATGGGCAAAATTGGCACTACACCATTTTCCATGCACACATCGAGATTTATAAAAAAAAAAGTTTTTAAATAAACAGTCCACACACTAGTCTAGAGTCTGGACCAAGCCTACCTATATGGACCTAAATCCCCTGTATATGCATTTAAATATTGCAGAAATATTTCAGTACAGTTGAGTTCTGGCTGGTTTCCTCTGGGTCAGTTTGGACAGTCTCTGTGTGTGTGTGTGTGTGTGTGTGTGGAGCTGTCCGTGGTGCTGCTCGAGATATTACAGTCACTCAAAACAGGTTAAAATAGTCTAATGTCCACAAATATATTATTAATAAATATAATAATAGATTTAGCTATTTTAATAAATATTTCATTTATCTACAACTTATAAAATACATACACTACCAGTCAACATTTTCGAGAAACATTTCTGATTATTATCAGTGTTGTTTTTTATTGGTGAAAAACACTATTCAAAATCATAAAAAAGGAGTAATCTTATCCAGCAAGTATTAAATTGATCAAAACAGTAAAGACATTTATAATGTTACAAGCTATTTCCAACTAACTGTTGTTTATTAAACTTTGTTCGTCAAAGAATCAATTGACAATAATAAGAATCATTATAAATAACTGAGCACCAATAATTGATCATAATTAAGCAGCAAAGAGGGTAATATTAGAATAGTAATATTAATAGTAATATTAAATAGCATATTATACTGATTTCTGAAGGATCATGTGACCCTGAAGACTGGAGTAATGATGCTGAAAATTCAGCTTTGATCACAGGAATAATATAATAAAACATCAACAGTGTTCGGTTAGCATGTGGTCAGTTAGCATCTGCTAGTAAAAGGCTAAATGCATATTTCTTCATTGACATCCTTTCAAAAGCAGGCTACACTGAGCAAACACCTTAACCTGGTAATGTCATTCCATGAATAAACACTCGAGGGCGCCAAACACTTGCAAAGGGTGAGTGTGTAAACCCAGAGAAATACGTCCACATGCCAAGGTAATAAATAAACTTCGAAAGACAATAGATAGTGTATTGTGCTCATTTTGAAAGGGTGAGCTAAAAATAAAGTATAATAAATGGTTCATACTTGTAAAACAATCTGAATAAAAGCATCCTGGTGAGTGAATAAATATAAATAGGCAAAGATACATTTTTAGCTGTACATATTTACATAAGAATATTTGTTTATTTTTGTTCAGACTGTTATTGATTTATTTGAGATGATTTGATTTATTAGGATTTAGTGTGTTTTCAACATCGTAAATATTAAGATATTAAGAAAGGTTTTTTTTTCTTTTCATATGCCACTGTAATGTTTTTGGGTAGCAGTTACAAAAAATGTTTCAATTGTTAACATTTGTTAAATAATGTGAATTTAAAATGAACAGTACTTCTCTCATTTATTGGTAATGTCAATTTTAACATTTACCAATACATTTTAAAAATCCAATGTCGGCATGAAACGGAGGTTGCGATAGACTTTTCTTCCCTATTGGGACGTATATCTGAGTGAAACGGCTTCTCGGACAAGAAGAAATGTAGGGGCGGGGCTTGATTTTGTTTATGGGGAATTGATTGGATGTTGTGGTTTGTATTGGTGGATCTCATGTGAGTGACAGGTTGCCCCGCCCCGTCATCAGAGAAGAGTCACTGCAAGAGGGAGGGGAAGTGATTCTGATTAAAGATTAAGAGGGCACATGAACTTAAAAATAATAATGATGTGCACGGATAAATCATAATAAATACTGCAATATTCCATGAAAAACAACAATTGTCGATATTGGTTTCATGGTGACTTTAACATTATAAAATGCACTGTGAACTACATAAACAATGAACAATTGCATTTTTATTAACTAACCAACAATGAATAATAAATAATAAAAATTGCTTTTTAACTTATGTTAACAAATGTGGTCTTTATTGTAAAGTCTTTCTACACATTTTGTAATAGTCTATAAAGGTGGCGTTGACCGTCGGTGAGATTAATTCACTTTCTCCATGTTCAACACAATTTGTCACTTGTTTTTGCTGTCCTCAGGTTTGGCATCAAAGTGTGTGTCATTTTGGACACAGGTACACACAGATCCTGATCTTTATCTCCTGAGTTTCACTAAACAGGAGGGATTCATCACTGAGGTCAAAGTCATTAACCTGACTGCTGAAACACACACCAGGAGTGTGAGCCAACACGGCATTCTCTACACCAAAGACACCAGAGGATCACATACCAAAACACTCTGTCAACACACACACACACACACACACACACGCACATACGCACGCACGCACGCACACACACAAGCACACGCACACACACACACACACACCTGCTGCTTCATTCTCTATATCTGGACTGTTTGTTAGTCTGAATTTAATCATCTTTCAGAAGTTTTCTCTGTAACATTTATTTAGAAAAACATACTTGTTTATTTCATCTGCTTTCATTCTGCTTCTGAAACCATTTGTCGTGTACTAAAAAGGTAACATCACAGCATTACATTCACATTCATAGTTTGAGTCTGATATTGCCCGATGAAGTGTTTCACTTCTGTCTATTTTGTCAGAAAATGGTGTGAAATATGATGTGCTGTTGGTTTTGTGAGCCGCGCTATGGTCCAATGAGGGTTTCCAATAGCACGGGGAAGGTTTCTTGCACGTTCCGTCTTTCCAGCGTCTCAAAGTAATTTGGTTAAATAAGACACATGTTCTCATATGCAATTATCTCGTTTTAATCTGACTCCATGAATTAAAAAGGTTCAATGTGCAATAAGGTTATGTTTACACTTAAAATAGTTACAACGTGGATGTAATGTAATGATAATTTAAACCATTTGTACCCAGCATAAATGTAAAATGTTACCTGAGAGATAGAGAGAAAGAGAGAGACAGAAAGAAAGAGAGAGAGCGAGAGAGAGAGAGAGAGAGAGAGAGAGAGAGAGAGAGAGAGAGAGAGAGAGCTTAAAGGCAGAGTGTCCCTAAGAAGGGACCCAGCACCACCAGCGCATCCCAAAGAAAAAGACAGAACCCCCATTACAACCCTCTTTTGTCATTTTCCCCCGACCATGTCACTAACACCCAGGTGTGAGATACTCGAAACTGACCAATCAGACAATCACAACTTCCTTTTTGTCCCAAACCTCTGGCCTACAGGCCTAAATCACTATCAGCGCGGGTGTGCTGAAAATGTCTGAGTGAAAAGCAAAATGTCTTTGTTCCCTTGAAATAATCTTGAATTATTTCCAACCTTACAGTTTAAATTTGGATATCTCGTCATTTGCTTTTTTCTCGAGCGACAAAAAAACAGAACAAGAAATAATGATAACATCTCTTTACGTAATCTACATGTTTCTCCTTGGCGTCTTAATTGATGAACTATGCAAAATTGACACTTATTACACTAAATTGAATCAAAATTGAACTGAATTGAGCAGAATAATGACACTATTGTCTTCTGTTGAGGTGCTTTAGTTAAAAATTTAAGTCATTTCATAATAACATTTATTTTGTATAGAAGACAATATAATTTAGAAAGTTATCTGGAAAGGATGTGTTTAATTCATGTATGCTCTTCCAGAACTCTTATTTTAATCCAGTAAAAGCCAGCAGAGGAACGGTTTGTTTTGATGAGCTTTGAGGCTTTCCATGTCAGCGAGAAGAAAGTGTGTCGCTCAGACTGTCAAAGCCGTGTTTTTTGCTAAAGCTTAGCCACCAGGGCTGACCTTTGACCTTTCACCCCTGCCCTCCAGCCTGCGCACCTCCGTCCACGCGTTAGGAAGATCGACTGTCAGGCGGAACCTTCCGGAACACTCCGGATCCTCTCTCGGATTGGCTAGAAGTGTTGCCAGTTGAGCCGGTGACTAGAGGAGGATCAAATGAAGGGAAAACTGAGGGATGGAAAGAAAATCGGATTAGATTGGAGGAAAAGAGAAGATCCTAACTAGATTTATAGTGAAGCGCAAGCAGAACTCACCAGCAGGTTGAGGTGTGGTGGGTGGTTGCTAAAGTGTTCTGAGGGTTTTATTACATTGCTATGCAATTTGTATGGTATTCTAGTCTCTAGACATGACTCAGGTTGAGTTGCACATCAAAGGTTCACTGTAAAAAAAGATTCACTGAATCTACTTAAGAAAAGCATGTAAACTTAACTGATTATGACAAATGTGTTGATTTTACTTGATTTGACTGTGTTACACCGAAGCACTTAAGCCAATAGTGTTCGAAGGACACTTAGTGTGAGTGGACGGTACAGCCGATCTCTCACGTTTGATTCAAAATATACATTTGTGTTCCTAGAAAAAGTCTGAGGACAAAAGTCTGTATTTGGAACAACGTGAGGGAGTAAATGATGACAGATTTTATATTTTTGGGTGAACTTTCCCTTTAAGTGGTTTAGACTCAAAGACAAGTTTTTTTTAAGAGAACTGTCATTTTTAGGAGAACTAGGAATCCTGTTCTCTACCAAGAAACTTGTTTATAGAGTTTTGTGCGTTCTCGGTTTCTGTATTTCAACACTGAAAATTGCAATTCGGTGCATGTGCAATTTGTCTTACTGTGTTAAATTGTTGATTTGATAGCATCTTAAAAGTAATGACTTGAACATTGTTTTATGGAACAAATAAACGTCCTATTGTTGTGCCAACAATCCGAGTTTTGAGTACAACTTTCTTGAGAAATTTAATGCAATCTGTTTCCACACATTTTTAATGTGAACAAGCAGACTTGTTAAGATAACTGTTTTGTTTGAGTTCTGTGCACTAAACTAAACCTAAATCTCTTAAGTTAGATGAACATTTCAAACTGAGTTACCAACACTCAAGTTTTTAACCTTTACAAATACACAAGTTACAAAGTTGCAATAAGTTTTATCAACTCAAAAATTATGAGCTAATTTGCTTAGAAAACCTGTGGAAACTGATTGCCATGCCATTTCTAAAGTGAATTCAACGTGTTACTTTTAAAGGATTTTATTCATCAAATAGCCTAAGTGTGCCTATAGTAAATAAGTGGATCAGTGGAAAGACACTGAAATGCCTTCCGTTCCTCTTAATGCTGATGTTAGAGGAAAAATTGCAGATATATTCAAGTCCATTCTGTGTTTTTTTACACCCATGCAACATACAGGATATGATGATGCATTTATACTCTCACTTCTTTTTTATATAAAAAGTAAAAAGAATTTGAGTTTCCTAAGAAACGTATGATTCCTCTAGAATAAAGCCAAGCAATTTCAGACAACAAGCACATCTCTTCATCCAAAACAATGTATGTGCATTGTGTCGACATTTTTATATTCATTTGTGATATCAGATACTAGTGACAGTTCCATGAATTTTCCGTATCAGCAAATAAATAAAAAATTACCCTGCGCTGCCGAAGCTCTCTCAAAGCGTTTTCAGAAGAGCGCTGGCGCTTTGGTGGACACAAGGCCTTAGGATGATTTATAAGCTGTTTTCCAAAAATATGTCTTCACAAGGCCAAAAATGACTGCTATTACCATCTTTGTGGGGATATTTTGTCCACATAATGTAGAGTTTACCAGGACACACACACAAAACATATTAAAACAAATATTAGTAGTTTTAGTCAATGCTAATGACCCTGTCTCAGCCTGTCCTGTGTTGTGTGAAGGAGAAATACAGTCGGGCGAGCGAGGACCCAGACAGGCCCGGGTCTCTGCCAGCGTTATGCCACATATGCATGAAAAAAGAGCTGTTATCTTCAAAAGCCGTCGCCTGGTGACTCACAACACGGCCGGGGACTTCGCCGCTCCGCAGACATGCTGCATTCCACTGCTCATTCCACAGAGTACAATAACTTCCTGGAATTCTTCGAAGCCTGGCCGACGGAGCCAGGGCACTTCCTGTTGTCCTGCTGAAGCACTTCCTGCTCGATCGGGTTCTGTTGCTATGGTAAAGAGCAAACACCTCCAGTGGCTTCAGGGTTCGGGGCTTGAAGCAAACATCCAGTGCTTGACATGTTGCCCCAGATAACATTAAACAGGATGATATATCAGGATGCCACGGTCAGTGGATGTTTTCTAGAAGAGGACATTCCAGAATAAAGAGAATTAAGACGTCATCTTCTATAATACTAACTCGTTTACATTGTATTTTGATTTCAGTAAGGGTGACATACTCCAGATTTACACTACTGTTCAGAAGTTTGTGGTCAGGAAAATGTTCTGCTCACAAAGGCTGCATTTATTGGATTAAAAATACAGTAAAACAATGAAATTTTATTACAATTTCTATTTTAAAGATATT